>JAVYIG010013597.1:0-46324 GCA_035222895.1 Strongylocentrotus droebachiensis
CTCTCTACCCCACCTCTCTCAAATAATCTTTTTATTTCGTTAGAACTCCATTTTTTAAAATCCCTCTTATACCCCTTTTCTTCTCCACCTCTCTCTCTCACACATACCCTTTCTCCTTCTTTCTTCATCTCTCTCTCTCTCTGTGGGTGTTTGGATTTAGCGAAACATACTGAATCCATTTTAATTCATGGTGTGTACTGGGTAATTATAAGTAATAGATAACAGCAAATGGTATATTAATAATTAAACAAGATATACAAAGTAGGTCATTCACTTGTAAAACGTTTACCTCCTAACTTAATGATTTCACGAGAAAAACCACACCACCAAACAAGAGAAATGTATATTTAAATATTGACGATTTAATATGGATAATCAAAACAAGTATTCAAGGTTATTGACGAAGACAATGTTGAAGTCGATGATGATGTCAGTGATTATAATGATGACAGCGATGTTGTCGTTTAGATAGACTATACATGTGGATGATTCAAAATATTGGACAAAATCACTCATTATGTTTCTTCTTTCTCTCTATTAAGAGATTATAGATAAGGGCATTAGTATTGTCTTGTATATACATGTATTTACACATATTTATGTTGCTGCAAATTTTCATTTTATGTTGTGACAGGGTTTATGTTACGTCATCATTTACTTTTTTTGTGGGGGGGGGGGGATACATAGGGGGTGCATATTTTGACATATTTCCTTCGGGAATGGTGCAGACCCTCACGTATTAGGGTTAAATTTATAACGATTGAAAGAAATGAAAACTATTTAAAGCTTCGATTGGTCAAAATTTCATGTTATCTTGTGACAGGGTTTATGTTTTGTCTTCACTTACTTTGTTGTTGTCTGCCGAGAGCCAGAAGGGTGTTTAATCATATGCTTTGACATACATGTAGATTGTAGAGTTAATATCCTTCAGGCTCCAAGTAGATGAAGCAGGAAATTATGTTGCCTTTGATCATCTCCTTCCATATGTTGGACTGTTATATGTATTTACTTTTTGAAAGTTATTTGTGATTCTGCACATGTATGTAATTATGAATGTCTTCTTTTTTGTACAATGAATTGTCAATTTGTGGAAGTTTCTATCATTTTCTATTGATCATTTCTATTGTCAGCATTCATTCTTTCATGATCGGTGAAGGTTGTGTACTGTGCCTTGTTTACACATAACATGTTAAACCACCTCCATTTATAATATCCTGGAGCCGCCTCTGATCCTACCGGCAATACTTTATTAAATTATACATTGCTCCATTGCAGCATACACTGTTGTGTAGTGAGGGACAACGTGTATGTTCTGCTTTTTTCATGGAAAGAAATGCCTTTGTGAAAATATTATTTACAAACATTGAAATATTTGAAACATGCTTAAAATAATGTGCCGTCTCAGTGTTTATTTTGTCTGTGTGCACAACATGATTGAGGGGGGGGGGGGATAAGGTAGAAAATGAAGGTGGTGGGCTCATTTTTATCAAAAGAGAAGGAGAAACAGAGAGATAGGATGAGAGACAGAAAGGAGACACTGGGTGATAGGGAAAGAGACAGAGAGAAGTACAGAGGGGTGAAGAAGGAAAGAGGATTGGGAGAATGAATAAGGAGGGAGAAAGAAAACAAGTAAAGGAAGAGGGGTAGAGGTTAAAATGAAGAGGAGATGAAGAAGTAAAGAGAGGGGGGAAAAGGACAGATTAAGAGAAATGGGTGGCGGGAGAAAGAGGGAGCGAGGAAGAGAGAGAGAGAGAGGAAATAAGGTAAGAGAGGGTGGAAATTGAGGGTGTGTGAGAGGGTAAGAAATAGAGGGGGAGGGGGTAAAGAGACATGATAACATTTGAGAATATTTAAAGATATTTACCTGGTTGTTGTCGCATTGATCCAGCCAATGAGGGGGCACCAGTGAAGCAGGGGAGGGGGTTCATACCTGTAATTCTAAGATTCTTTAAAGTAAGAAGCTTTTTATCTGTCTTCCTTTCCCACCTCTCTCTCTCTCTCTCTCTCTCTCTCCTGTTTTTCAATTAATTCCGGCTACCACTGTCAATGCCCCCCACCCGCTCTCAACATGTTGTAACACACCCATCACTTCAAACTTCGCTTTTATCTTATTTCCCGATTCTCTCTAATTTTTAAATCTCTGATGAAACTCGCAATGACAACCATTTCGATTCTGAAGACATGTTTCAAGCATAAAAACCAGTAAACGCAATAAATATATATTCAACTGCTAAACTGATTCAGGTCTTGTCGAATATTGCAAAATGAGATGGCAATGCATACGTGGGAATATGTGTTGTTAATGTGTTCATAAACACATCTGTACACGAAAATGTCGTTTTACTGTATTCTGGGTAGAGATTGACAGTACCTTTTCAAAATCATCTTTTAGCAAACAGTCTATGATTTTCCATTGTTTCCAATAGTACTCAGTATAGAGTACCGAAGTGCTAACGTCATATTCGCTTGTCGACCAGGTTACTGGTTCTAAACAACAGTCAGAGCATGCGCATGAGGTTCACCGTGAAATCATTGAAGCTTCCTGCTGGAGCAGGGCAAATTCAGTGGTTGGTGCTTGGGTGATCAACGCACCATTGTTGAGCACAAAATTGTTTCGAACCAGAAACCTTGACAACTATAACGTCATAGTTTGGTTTTCTATGATAGAGCTATCTTCATGACCGTGCTATTTACATGGCCATAATCTCCTGAGAGATAACACAACTGTGTAACTTATTTCATTGTATAGCATTTTCATTTGATTTAATCTTCTACGCCCCAAAAGATAACAAACAAACAAAATAAACAAACAAGAAATAAACTCAAGCAATAATACACAATTTTTATTGAAGGCCTAAATCCCATGGAATAACAGAAAATTACTCATCCCCTGAAGAAGAAAAAAACATGAAGGAAAATATTAAACACAATAAATCAAACAAAACAATTCAACTGGCTAAGGAGATTTAGTGATTACAAGTTGTTGTATAGGGATTTGAATACAAATATAATGCAGATATCTACATATTGTGTGAGTGAGATGGAAGAAGAAACCGTGTAATTTACTTCATTATTTTAGCATCTCTTCTATTGAAATATGGCAAAGATTAATATTTCTCATAGCAAAATCATAAACCCAACAGTGTTGAATCTTACAAATACTAGGTATTATGCGGCTATGTACATATAAGTATACTTGCAATGTAAATACTTTCTTGATATATAACGAGTCTTTAAAACGTATTTAATCGTTATATTATTCATTCAATCAAACAAACTTGTCGGATACGTATAGTTACAAAAAACACAACACAAATTAGCAAAATTAAAAAATCAACAAGGTTATGTTTACAAAACATGGGTATCATGCAGTTATACAAAAATAATCATGAGCATACTTTTAATATGAATAATTTCTCGATAGTTAAAGGAGATTATGCAATCTTTATAATCGTTATATTATTCAATCTATCAAATATGCTTGT
The DNA here is from genome assembly GCA_035222895.1 of Strongylocentrotus droebachiensis. Classification (NCBI taxonomy): domain Eukaryota; kingdom Metazoa; phylum Echinodermata; class Echinoidea; order Camarodonta; family Strongylocentrotidae; genus Strongylocentrotus; species Strongylocentrotus droebachiensis. Next base: position 3,486 of record JAVYIG010013597.1, read on the forward strand.
AGGATACATATATATTAACAAGTCACATAGCAAAATGGTAAATCAACAAACTGAATGTTACAAACATTGAGTGTAATGCAGTTATATACATGTCATAAGTGGGATGATAAAAAGGACTGTAACTTATGTTTAATTGTTATACCATCTCTGCAGTCACACTCCTTATCAAAGATTAACATCTCTTATAAAAAAAACATTTAATCAACAAAGTTAAAACTTACAAATACTGGGTATTATGCTGCTATGTACATTATCATGAGCATACCTGTTATGTAAATAAATTCTTGATATATAGCGAGACTTTGGAACCTGTTGCTATGTTCCATAACATGTATTTGTTTTTATGAATATAATTCTGTCATACATATATCAACCCTTCTCATAACAAAATGAAAAATCAACAAAATCGAATGATGCCAAAACTTTGTTTCATACAGCTATCTACATGTTGAGAGTGTATTAGGAAACAAGACTACAACTCATTTCAATGTTATATCGTTTGTCCTGGCAAAAGATTACATATCAAAGGTTTAACTGTCTCATATCAACATTATTATTAAAAAAACGTTTAAATCTTACAAATACTGGGTTTTCGCGATTAGTATCTTTTTAGTCGCTCGGCGTCTATCAGACATGTGGCCTTGTTTAAAGGCTAGCATCCGCCAGGATCTGACGCTCAAGGCGCTTTACACATGTTACCCTGGTCGTAGCCGAGCTGCCAAAGTAACTAGCGCTCAAGCATATCAGGTACCCATTTACACCTGGGTGGAGAGTGACAAAAGTAGATTTACGTCTTGCCCAATTCAACTTATTGTCCTTGCTCGAGATGCGTAACTGTCATTGTGCCGGTGGTATGGTCTATGTATGGACCAGTAAGGCGGGTGGGCGTCTCTCCAAAACCAACTGACCAATCCAAATCATCATGGAGACCCTCCTGTAGATATCCGCATCCAGTGAAACCAAGTTGGCCAAACTCTGTGTATAGATGGCTCTGAACTGCCCTCAGCAGAACACTTGAGAGAGTCAAAAAGTTATTTCTCAAATGACCTAGATCAACATGTAACAGAGGAAAATTTAAACAAAATCTAAATTTGAATATTCTTTAATCTTGAATAATGCACGGAGTAGCAAATGTTATGAACTTATGTCACGTGATTAATCTCTTGACGGATAAGGAAACTCTGCATCGTATTGCATTGTTATAGTATTTCAATAGCAGTGGTATATTGTCTCCTAAAGTCACTATGCTTTTAATTCCATTATTGCATCTTTGTATGTTATCATCATTTTTGTGTTTTACTATTCATTGCTCAAACCTGTCTTGACCCTGGTTATCTTATTTTTCATTGTGATTTTTATGCAAATCCATGTATTGCTGTACAACAATTCATTTATTTATGTGGCGATTTTTTTATTCTAGATCATGTAATCATGTGTAATCAAGTACATGTTATAACACACATATTGAGATCTACATGCCACTATTGAAAAGCTAGTGATGATCGCTATAATATAATGTTAATGTACATATACGTGTATACATAGTGAACATGGAAATTGAAATCACAGAGGATTAGATTTAGAGTGTAAATCTGTTTTTGAATACGAGTATGTTGTGTCCATCGCAAGCAATCAGTGTCCCTGATGACGTCATCATCACGCGAGATAATGCAATGTGATCCATCCTTTCACGCAGTCTAGTTGATAGAGGGAATGATGCTACTCTTCTCTTCTTCATATCGCCCCACTCATCACCTGATCAATCACACACGTCTTGCACTCATCATATGATGTCACGACGTAGAGGTCGTTTGTCAAAGGATCGATGCAGGCGTTCCAGATGACACCACTGTGGGGGATTTCCCTTTGATTTCCCTTTGATTTCCCTTTATCTCTGTCGAGAATAAACACTCTGATCTGCTGGTGAGGTTCGAGCGATGATGTGACAAGATGATAGCACACAACACATCACTATATTCTGTTTACATTTGATGGTATCCATGATCTTACCATCAGCTGGGTTGATGACGTATATCTTAGACTGACCCCACTCAGCTGCGATGATCATCCCATCCTCGTCAACGGCTACATCCACCCATGTGCCATCACGCATTGTGTTGTTCGGTATTGTGACGTCATTGATGTGCTTAAATTGTCTGTCATACACACTGATGCATCCAATCAAATCTCCCCATGTACACCGTTCACTGTATTTACCGCATACTACATTGTCATCATTCAGCAACGCACATGAGTAAACCCATGATCTATTACTACCGGTTATCACTCTCTGACTGTGTCGAGTATTCATATCTAACAAGCATGTGTGTATGCTACCTAATACTCTATCTGTGATGATCACATTGCATTCATCGATGCATCCTACAATGATCGGCGATGGGATTTCATCACTGACATTGATTGTAGTAATGAGCTTCCACTCCCCATCATACCCATCAATCCTCCCATCATACTTCTTTCTCCCAGCACCCTTCACAAACCTCACACCCGATAGGATACCAGTGATTTGTTTCACCTCACCCTCATTCAGTGGCTTCTTTAGTTCATCACTCACTGATCTCTTCACATGGTGCCCATCTTTGACGACATTTCTATCATCTTCGAGGACTGTGTCAATCATCTGTATTGTAGTCTCTGTGGTTTCTGTGTTATCTTGCATTGATTTCTCCAACTCACCAAACTTTCTCTCTTTCTCTTCAGCGATGTTTTGAATGTCTGTATGAAGACCATGCCGTTTATTTTCGATGGGTTCTCGTCTTTTCTCTGCATTTGTACGGTTTAGTTCAAGCCGCTTTTCTCTTCCCTCATCATTCTTGCGAATGTTGTCATTGATCTTTTGAATCTCCTCTTGAAGTTTCTGATTCTTCTCATCAGTCTCCTGGTTGATTTTTGCAGCATCCTCCTTCTCTTTGTTTGTTTTTGTTTGGATCGCCTCGTTGATTACCAAATCAATTTCATCTTTCAAAGCTTTTAGATGGATGTCTGTGTATTTTTTACACCGGTGAATCTGATCTCCATAATCTCGACAGAGCTTTGATTTGTCCTTTGCCTTTTCTCTCAAAGTGTTTAGTGTCTCTTTAATTTCAATGATGGCGCCCTCTATATCTTGATGCACGCAAGGCTGCTGGTGATCTATATGTGCACATGAATAACACAGTGCTAGACGATGTGTTTTACAGTAAAGTTTGATTTCTTCATCATGCTTTTCACAATAAAGATTGGGCCTACCCTTTCTTGCTTTTCCGATGCATCCCCCTCTGGAGGCGCAGTCATCGCAGAGCTTCTTCTTCTCCTTCACGTAGTACGTCACATCTGTGATTGCCTCACAGTTCTCTCCTTCACAGATGTCTTCTCTAGAGCTGAAGTTAGCCGCCATACTGTTAGAATATTGTCCTTTAGAAAAAAAAGTATATCAAGAGAGAAAGAGAGAGAGGGGGAAAAAGAGAGAGAGTGAATGGAGGAATTGGAAAGAGAGAAGTAGGGGTAGGATGGATGGGGAGGAAAAGACAGAAGGGTAAGGAAGGGTGAGAGGAGGGAAGAATGAAGCGCGCGAGAAGTAGGTATGACGGAAGGGAGAGAGAAAAGGGGGGGGGGTCAGTAGGGTTGGGGAGACAAGGAGGGAGGGAGAAAAGGAGGGAGGAAGAAAAAGAGGTTTGGATTAAGTGAAAAGAAGGGTTTGAAAGAGGGAATCGAAGGAGAAGGAGGAAGGGAGGGACCGAGCGAGAGGAAGAGAAAATAATTCATTTAATACGTTGACCTCTTTTAGTAAATATTTCCTCATGCACATTTAAACAAAGAATAGTGATGAATGGTATTGTATTACCTTCGCTGAAATGTTTATAGGGTAGGGTTTAAGGAATTGGAGACCGCAGGGAATTGGAGACCACCAAGCTTGACACATCACTGTCTGTCTGTGTTGGCTTCAATATTGATATAGAGCCATCTGTGGCCCTTAAAAGTTCTTATTAAAATAAAAAAATCCTGTCTCTTTCAAAGAGAAGACGTAATTTAATCAATAGTTTTAATCATATGAAAGCAACGTGTTAATACACAGATTAGTTATTTTTTGAGGATATCAGAATATTGATGTGAGACTTATGAAAGGCAAGAGATCATACAGTTTTCTTGTTCTTTAATTCTAAGAAGCAGTTCCACTGTATAATTTTAAATACGTTGATAATCATTATAAATCCGAATATGGATGTTAATATTTGAATTATCTTTGTTTTTATATCTTGTTATCCAAAGCCAGGTTAAAGGAATATCATATAGCACTGTATATACATGTATGATACGAATTAAGACTATGATCAAGGGCTAGTCGTTTCTGCAAAAGTACTACGGTCAAGCTATCGATCTTTTTATTATATTTGACCTCTTCTGTGAAAGGGGAGTTTGTGTTTAGGTTACCAGTGTGAATCATAGGAGGTCGCACATTTGTAAAGGTGTAAATAATTAAGTGTATACAGTTCCCGGACATGACAAAAGTTATCATACAATAAGCAGGATTGTGTGTGATTTAAGCCGGTGTGCCTTCTTTTCAAGGGAGAAACGTTTGATAAATATTCCCTATTAGTTGGATTGGTGGGGTTTCGGGGATCCACAGCAAATATGTGGTCACCTGTGGCTTTCTTGGTATTGCGTCTTGTCTCGCTATCAGAGACATATGTGTTTTTGTTTTGTAGTTTCGTTTGTGCTATACATCGCTGTAATTGTCATAGGTGTAGCAGTATAAGCTGTTTCGGTGGACTAGCGCATAGTGTAGTCAGTGTTATTTGTTTGATGTTACAAAAGAAAAACTCCACATGATTTGATTTTCATAGTACCGCGGTAAAGTTGATATTCAATGGCTAGTTTCAATATAATTTCTTTGAACTGTCGAGGTTTGGGAAATCGCGAAAAAAGGATTGATGTTTTAGAATTTGTTAAGTTAAAAAAGTTCCAAATATGTTGCTTGCAATATACACATTTTGTAGATGAGGAAGAAGCTTCTATACAACGATTTTGGGGAGATAATTGTTTTTTCAGCCATAAAGCATGAAATGCCAGAGGTGTTGCTATTTTATTTGGGGAAGGGGTGCAATTTAATGTAAATAAGATTGAGCGATCAAAAGAAGGGAATTTTGTTGCGTTAGACCTACAGATATATAGCTATGACATAACATTAATATCATTGTATAGTCCTATCTTATGTGGAGATTGGAACTTGGTTCAAGATTTTGATAAAGATACATATAATTATATTCGTCTTAATAATCCTAATGCCAAGAAAAAAGTCGATCAAATGAAGAATGATTTAGGGCGGCCTTAAAGGGAGTAGGTTGACGCCATGTAAACATTTTTTTCCAGGACATGTAATTTTCTCCATGGGTCTATCAAATCTAAATCATTCTTCATTTGATCGACTTTTTTCTTGAATGACTGGATTATTTTTTGGTATCCACTGAACTACTGTCACTCGTTAATAAAATAGAAATTTTACCTGAGTACAGATCCGATCATTCCTTGGTCAAGCTATCTTTGAATTTAAATCATTGTAGGGTAGGTCGAGGTTACTGGAAATTCAATAATTCGTTGTTAAGGGATGATAGTTATGTGGAAAAAATTAAAGATGTCATTCAAAAAACGTATATGCAAATTAGTCACTACTGAAAACAAGGAGATAACATCGCATGATGATATTAAATCAGAAGTTGTATTATTCTACTTTAAATTGTATGAAAATAATCCTGTTGTTGATGTAGGCTTAAATACAGTATTAAATGATCCAGATATAAGTAAATTAACCGCTTCAATGTCACAGAAGCTCGAAGAAGAACTCTCCATCGATGAAGTTCATCAAGCCCTTATAAATATGAAAAATAAGCACCTGGTCTAGATGGATACACCGTCGAATTTTTCAAACATTTTTGGAAAGAATTACACATATTTTTAGTGACAGATTTGAACTCTGTATATTCATCCGGAATGTCCTATACACAGAAGTTAGGAGTCATCTCTTTAATTCCCAAAGGGAAAAAAAGATAGACATTAGACCCATATCTTTATTAAAACGTGGTGTATAAATTAGGTTCCGCTTGTATAGCAAACAGATTAAAGAACGTACTTCCTTTTCTTATACATGAAAATCAGAAAGGCTTTATGTCAGGGCGCTTCATTGGAGAGAATATCCGTTTGTTATATGATTTATTATTGTATACTGATATCAATGACATTCCTGGTTTATTGCTGCTTATAGATTTTGAAAAAAGCATTTGATTCTATTTCTCATGATTTTATTAGAAAAGTATTGCACTTTTTTAAGTTTGGTTCCTCTATTGTAAAATGGGTTAATGTATTCTATGGAAATGCTCAATCCTGTGTATTAATCAATGGACACCTGTCTCCAAGATTTTCAATAGAGCGAGGTTGTCGTCAAAGAGATCCCATGTCAGCTCTTATCTTTCTATTATGCGCCGAAATACTAGGTCTTTTGTTTAGAAATTCCGATTCCATTGTTGGTTTGAGCTTACCTGGTAGACAACTTAAAATAATTCAATATGCAGACGATACTCTACTAACATTGGACGGGTCAGTAAAGGAATTAAACAGTGCATTAAACATTTTAGATAAACAATATTAATACAATGTTTAATGAGTGCACAAACCTGACTTGAATACATACATGTATAGACTGAATAAAGAATTTACATGTATTCACTGAGCCCTGTGTTATAAGGTACTTGATTCTGTAGGTATTACACTTTACGTCATAATAAAACCGCAGTAGTTTCACAACGTCATATCTTAATGAGCTTCTGTGATAATGAATATATTTTTACCCTATTATTTTATGTATTTATTATTTATTTGTTTGGGATTGATATAAATCATAAAGTTTTGCCTGAATGAACCCTTATATTCACCTAATAATTGTTTTTAATATTTTGTTCATATATTTTGTTGGGGGGAAGTGAACCCCTCCCAGCATTTATATAATACTGGGGCCGCCCCTAATCTTAACGACAATATTTAATTCAAAGTAATGAGATAATTCTGCACATTTTATATTGCCTCATTCGAGCATGCATTTGGCACATAAATAAAATATTTAAAATTTGCAGTCTTTATTTTTTCTTTTTGTACAAACATAATTAAGAGGGGGGAATAGGGAAAAAATAAGATGTGGGGCACAGTGAAATTAAGAGACAGAGAGAAAGAGAGAGATAGGAGGAGAAAAAGGGGAAGAAAGAAGGAGAAAGTGGGGGGTAGGGAGAGAGAGAAAGAGGGAGAATGCATACAAACAGAAAGATAGAAAAGAAGGAAGGGAGAAAAAAGGAGATAACGAGGGATAGGGAAGGAGAGGGGTAGAGGATATGATGAAGAGGGGATTAGGGTTAACAGAGGAGGGAGAAAAGAAGGGAAGAGAGGGGAGAAAATGAGGGTGTGTGAGAGGGTGAGAAATTGAGGGGGGGGGGGAAGAGACATAATAACAGAAAAACATAATGAGAATATATAAAGATATTTACAGTTTTGTCGCATTTATCCAGCCAATGATGGGGAACTGAAATGGGGGAGGAAGGGGTGGGGGGGGGGGGGCATCATACCTGTAATTCTCTCTCTCCCTTCCCCTCCCCTCTCTGTCTCTCTCTATATCTGTCTCTATTAATTCCTTTCTCCCTCTCTCTCTCTTTCTCTCTCTCTCTTCCTCGATCTCTATCTCCCTTTCTCCTGTTTGTCAATTATTTCTCGGTATCTCCGTCAATGCCCGAACCCCTTTTTTGAAATATTGTAACAAACCCACCACTTCAAAATAAAAAATCTCATTTTCATTCCGATTTCCATTTGGATTTTGAAGACATGTTTTAAGAATGAAACCAATAGACAAAGATATTTTTAACCGATGGGAACTTTCATGATGACTTCACAACACAATAAACATATTTGAAACTGCTACATTGTAATATTTCTTTTGTTCTCAATGTGGTAATGTCAAACTGATTAATGTCTTATCAAATATTCCTAACATGAACTGGCAAGGCATACATGTGAAAACGTGTTGTTATTGTATGCACAAAAATATCCACATACGAACATGTCGGTCTAAAGGATTCTGGGTAAAGATTGCCAGTGCCTTTTCATTATCATCTTTTAGCAAACTGTTTCGGGAATTTAATGGTTTCCAATCCCGTTTCCAATAGTGCTCAGGATAGAAAATCAAAGTGCTTACGTCATATTCGCTCATCGGCCAGGTTACTGGTTCTTAACAACAGTCAGAGCATGCGCATGAGGTTCACTGTGGAATCCTTTAGGCGTCATGCAGGGTAAATTCAGTAATTGTTACTTTGTATTCTCATCTTTCTTCCTCCAGATGAAACAAACATACTCTATCCCACATGCATCACCTGTTGCTCCTTCGTTTGCATAATTAGCAATTTTTTCATCCACTTCCTTCTATGAAACCAACCTTGTTCACAGCAAAATGACCTACATACAATGTACAGCTTACCTTAATTACAAGCTTCTTGCGATTTTAACCTTTGTATTGTGAAGTCAGAAAGAAAATTGTTCATCTAGATGCTCCTTTCATAATTGATACTGTCTGAAGAAGATCAATTCATCCAACCTCCTGTAATATAGGTGCAAATCAAAATGGCGTCTAGTTGTATGCCAATCTACGTCAGTGGTGCTCACTTGCCAATGATTGGCTCACAAATTTATAGGATGTTTTCACTCATGCATGCATACAGTGCATGGATATGGCAAGGAGGAAAAATATTAATTGTATGAGCGTTGACAACCGATATGCTCCGTTGCTCTTTGTGAATAGATTAATATCCCCTTTCTCGCTCTACCTCTCTTCTACCTTTCATCTATCATCATTCATCTCTCTCTCTCTCCCTCTCTCTCTCTCTCTCTCTCTCTCAGGCTTTCCCTCTCTCTCTCTCTCTCTCACTCTCTCTCTCTCTCTCGTATTGTTTACCTATCTCTCTCTTTCTCTCTCTCTCTCTCTCTCTCTCCATATCAGGCTCTCCCTCTCTCTCCATCTTTCAATCCATCTCTCTTTCTCTCTCTCTCTCTCTACCAGGCTCTTCCTCCCCTCTCTCTCTCTCTCTCTCTCTCTCTCTCTTTATTTTTACCTATCCATCTCTTCACCTCTCTCTGTCTTCCTTTTCCCTTTTTCTCCCTCACATTCTCCCTTTCTCCCTTTCTCTCTCTTTCTCTCTCTCTCTCTCTCTCTCTCTATTAATTCCTTTCTTTCCCTCGTTCTCCCCATCTCTCTTTTCCCCGCTACCTCACACTCTCCTTTTTCTTCCGCTATCAACTATCGCTACCCCCATCAATTCTTTGGGATTTTATTTTGAGGTAATGTTTCCTCCGTTGACAACCATTTATATTTTGAAGAAATGTTTCAAGCACAAACCAAATTTTATATTGACAACGATGTTTAATATAACCAATCGAACATTCCTGATGACAAAACAAAAAACATATTCATCTGCTAATTTTTTTTACATTTTTACAATTGTTTTTATTTCCACATTTGGGTAATGCCAAACTTATGAAGTCTTCCAAATAACCCCCCAAATGAGATGGCAATGCATACATATGAAAAAGTGTTGTTATATTGTTCACAAAAACATTTGTACACAAACATTTCGGTTTACTGTATTCTGGGTAAATATTGACAGCGCCTTTTCATAATCGTCATTTAAATATGGATTTCCATTGTTTCCAATAGGACTCAGTAAAGAGTACCGAAGTGCTTACGTCATATTCGCTTGACGTGTATAGGTTACCGATTCGAAACAACAGTCAGAGCCTGCGCATGAGGTTCACCCTGAAATCATTCAAGCTTCCTGCTGGAGCAGGGCAAATTTAGTGGTTGGTGGTTTGGGGATCACCGCACCATTGTTGAGCACAACATTGTTTGGAACCAACAATCTTGACAACTAAGCCATTATGACGTCATACTTTGATACTCTGTGCTACAGCTATTTTCATGACGGTGTTTATGGCCATGGTCTCCTGATAGATCACACAACTGTGTAACTTAGTTCGTTGTATGTCATTTCATCTGAATTAATCTTCTACACACCAAAAGATAACAAACAAACAAAATATACAAACAAGAAATAAACTCAAGCAATAATGCACAATTTTTATTGTAGGCCTACATTCCATGAAATAACAAAAAATTGCTCATCCCCTGTAGAAGAAAAACATGACGGAAAATAACACACAATAAATCAAACAAAACAATTCAACTGGCTAAGGAGATTTAGTGATAACAAATAGTTGTATAGGGATTTGAATAAAAAATATAATGCAGATATTGACATATTGTGTGTGAGTGAGATGGCAGAAAAAACGTGTTATTTACTTATTTATTTATTTTAGCATCTCTTCTATCAGAATATGGCATAGATGAATATTTCTCATAGCAAAATTATAAAATAAAGGGTCTTGCGAATACTGGGTATCATGCAGATATGTACATATCGTGAGTATACTTGCAATGCAAATACTTTCTTGATATATACCGATTCTTTACAACGTATTGAATTGCTATATTATTCATTCTATCAAACAAACTTGTCCGATACGTATAGTTACAGAAAAAGAAAAAAAAATAGCAAATTTAAAATCAACAAAGTTATGTTTTTCCAAAAAATGGGTATCATGCAGTTATACAAAAATCATGAGCATACTTTTAATGTGAATAATTTCTTGATAGTTAAGGAGATTATGCAATCCTTATAATCGTTATATTATTCAATCTATCGAATATGCTTGTAGTATACATATATATTTACAAGTCACATAGCAAAATGGTAAATCAACAAACTGAATGTTACAAACATTGAGTGTAATGCAGTTATATACATGTCATAAGTGGGATGATAAAAAGGACTGTAACTTATGTTTAATTGTTATACCATCTCTGCAGTCACACTCCTTATCAAAGATTAACATCTCTTATAAAAAAAACATTTAATCAACAAAGTTAAAACTTACAAAATACTGGGTATTATGCTGCTATGTACATTATCATGGGCATACCTGTTATGTAAATAAGTTCTTGATATATAACGAGACTTTGGAACCTGTTGCAATGTTCCATAACATGTATTTGTTCTTATGAATATACTTCTTTCATACATATATCAACCCTTTTCATATCAAAATGAAATATTAACAAAATCGAATGATGCAAAAACTTTGTTTTATACAGCTATTTACATGTTGAGAGTGTGTTAGGAAACAAGATTGCAACTCATTTCAATGTTATATCGTTTTGTCCTGGCATAAGATTACATATCAAATGTTTAAAGATACTATGTCCCTTTTGCAGCCAACCTCAAATTCTGTAGAACTTTGCAGGAATTATGAATATGTCATGTATGTCCTATCTGTGAAATCCAAACATTAGCAGTGTCCTAGTATTCAAATTATGCAAGGAAACCCGTTTACTTGCTAGAATTCGCTGTCAGACACTATTGCGTGATTGACTGGCTTTTTCTTCTTCTTTGGTAATAACATACATAAAATGAGCTGTAAAGGATACATCCAGCATTTGTCTACATCAATAACCCACTCTTTGTAATGGCCAAAATTAAGCTAATTGAATCTTTGCGCAGCATAAAACGTACGACCATTCGGTACAATGGTCTGGAAAATCAAGACTATTACTTATGGCTCTATAGCCGATTCGACAACTAATAGTCGATATTTTCCCACTTAAAGACATTTTTAAGCCCCCCCCCTTTTTTTAGGGAAGTTCTAAATTAGTATTTTCTTTCGAATGCCGTTGGAATTTGACCTTTTCATTTGTTTGGCCTGCAAATGGGACATAGTACCTTTAACTGTCTCATACCAAAAAAAATCAAAAACTGTGTCAAACTTACAAATACTGGGTATTTTGCTGCTATATACCATTAAAAAAATTATAATATAATTTGTTTCTTAATTGTAAATTTAATTGTTATGTTATTCATTCTATGAAATATATTTTTTTGAATAGATATATCAACATATCTCATAGCAAAATAAAAAAGTCAACAAATTGAATCAATCAACAAAACTCAGTAATACAGCTATTTACATGTAGTGAGTATGTTAGACGATCTTGACAGAACTCTTTTTAGCTTCACTTCTATCAAACTAAATATATATAACAAAAATTATCATATACAAAAATATTTTTAAAAAAAAGTTAAATCTTACAAATACTGGGTATATAATGCAACTACATTTATATACATGTTAACATGTTTTGAGCATATCCGAGAAGAAAAAAATTATGCATGATGCATTACAATGCGATGCAACTTATAGCATATTACGTTTACCAGTGCGTTAGATATTGACCAGAAAAACGAATATACCGTTTAAGTTTTCTCAGTAGTAGGATTGGTAGAAAAGGTTTGGCCTTTTCATTATTTTCTCCATAATTATCAGAAAAGGAATGTCTTGTTTTAATACTCATGACTATAAAGTACTTGCGTTTTGATATCTTTAGCTGGAAAACGATCATTTTAAATTTGAAACTTTCAAACAAATATATTGTACATGTACCCATCGTAATGCAGCTATGTACATGTACCTATAAGTGAGCGTGTATATTGTACAGGTTGTGTTTTGGAGCCATAAGGGCAGTAACTTAGTAAATTCTCAGAGTTTACTCCCTTCTGGCTATAAAAAGAAGAGATAAAATGTAGTTTCTTAACAAAGGGGTAAATTATCTGTCATTGTTGCAGGATATGTTCAATACGAATGTACATGTACATATAAAGAATAACATATATCTTAATAGCAACACGAAACAAACAAGAACAATAACACAAATTAAATCTTACAAATACACTTCGTAATGCTGCTATTTACCTGTACATGTTATATGTATATAGCATGTGTAATGTGAATTGTTTCTTGATAGATATATAAATATATAAAGGAAGACTGTGCACCTTTTATTTTAAATTTGATTAAACAAAATTAAATCCCAATTCTCAGTTGATAGGTGACAGATCATATAACATAAAGAAAAAGAAGGCTAAAGATATGAGAGGGGTGGAGACAGAACTAAAGAGGACTCTCCTGTGTGGACTGCCCTTAGCAGAACACTTGAAACAGTCAGAAATTTCATTTTCTCAAATGGCTTAGACCATCATGCAACATAGAAAAATGAAAACATTTTAAGTTTGAATAGTTTTTAATCTTGGTATAATGCACGAATTAACATGAGTCATGTTATTAGTCTCTTGACAGATAAGGAAACTCTGCATCGTATACCATTGTTATAGTATTTCAATGAAAGTGATTCATTTTCTTTTAAAGTAATTATGAATCGAATTCCATTATTGCATCTTTGTATTTGTTCTTGTCGTTTGTATTATATTATTCATTGCACGAACCTGGCTAAATCGGGTTGCGGTAATTTTGCTTCTGCAAATTATTGTACTGCTTTACTTTTTTTTTAATGACAAAATATTTAAAAATTTACAACAATTCACTTATTTAATTGCGCTTTTTGATCCTGTAAATCATATAATCATGGCTAATCTAGGTACATATTAAAACACAAATATTGAGATCTACATTTAATTATTGGGATGCTAGTATTTGATTTAGAGGATAAATCTGTTTTTTGAATACGAGAATGTTGTCTCCATCGCAAGCTATTAGTTTCCCTGATGACGTCATTATCACCAGAGATAATTGAAAGTGGCCCTTCCTAGCCTCAAAACAGTTCAGTTTAGTTGATAGAGGGAATGATGCTACTCTTCTCTTCTTCATATCACCCCCACTCATCACCTGATCAATCACACACGTCTTGTCCGCATCATCTGACATCACGACGTAGAGGTCGTCTATCATAGGATCGATGCAGGTATTCATGATTTCACCACTGTGGGGGATTTCCCTTTGAGCACCCTGTCTGTCGATGATGAGCACTCTGTGATCTGGTGGTGAGGGTCTAGCAATTATGTGACCTGATGATAGTACACCACGCATCCTTATATTCGCTTTACATGTGATGGTATTCACGATCTTACCATAAGCTGGGTTGATGACGTATATCTTAGACTGACGCGCCTCAGTAGCGATGATCATCCCATCCTGGTCAACAGCTACATCCACCCATGTGAAATCATGCGTTGTGTTTCGTGGTATTGTGACGTAATTGATGTGCTTCCATTGTCTGCCATATATACTGATGCATCCAGTCAAACTGTCCCCTGTACACCCTTTGCACCGTTTACCGCATACTACCTTGTCATTATCCAGCAATGCACAGGACAAAACCGATGATGTACCACTATAGGTTATCACTCTCTGAGTGTGTTTAGTGTTCATATCTAACACGTATGTATGTAGATTATGTGCTAATCTACATCTGATGATCACATTGCATTCATCTACGCATCCTACCAGGACCGGGAAAGTGATTTCATCTCCGAGACTGATTGTATCAATAAGCTTCCACTCCCCACCAAACATATCAATCCTCCCATCATACTTCTCTCTCCCAGCACCCTTCACAAACCTCACACTCGATATGGTACCGAAGATTTGTTCCACCTCACCCTCATTCAAAGGCTTCTTTAACATACCACTCACTGATGTATTCACATGATGCCCATCGTTGACGACATTTTTATCATGTTCGAGTACTGCGTCAAGTGTCTGTATTGTTTTCTCTGTGGTTTTCGTGTCATCGTGCAATGATTTCTCCAACTCAGCAATCTTTTTATTTTTCTCTTCATTGATGATTTGAATGTCTGTTTGAATACCATGCTGTTTATTGTCGATTGGTTCTCGTCTTTTCTCTGCATTTTTACGATTCAGTTTAAGTCGCTTCTCTCTCTCCTCATCGTTCTTTTGAATCTCCTCTTGAAGTTGTTGATTCTTCTCATCAATCTCCTGATTGATTTTTGCCGCATCCTCCTTCTCTTTGTCTTTGTTTGTTTGGATCGCCTCATTGATTAGCGAATCAACTTCATGTTTTAAAGCTCGTATATGGGTGTCGGTGTCTTTCCTACACTGAAGAATATGATCTCCATGAACTCGACAAAGTTTTAATTTGTCCTTTGCCTTTTCTTTCAGAATGTTTAGTTTCGCTCTATTTTCCATGATCGCGCCATCTATATCCTGTCGCACGCAAGACGGTTCACTGTGATATATCATTGCACATGAATGACACACTGCTACGCCATGTGTTTTACAATATAGTTTGATATCTTCATCATGCTTCTTACAATAAAGATAGGACCCATCCTTTCTTGCTTTTCCGATGCACCCTTCGCAGAGCTTCTTCTTCTCCTTCACGTAGTATGTCACATCCGTGATTGTCTCACAGTTCTCTCCTTCACAGATGTCTTCTGCAGAGCTGAAGTTAGCCGCCATACTGATTAGAGTATTGACCTGTAGAAAGAACATTTCTCAAGAGAGAGAGAGAGAAAAAAAGAGAGAGCAGGAGAGATAGAGCTTGAGAGAGAAAAAGTGGGAGAGAGAGAGAGCAGGAGATATAGAGAGAGGAGGAGGAAGTGGGGAAAGTGAGAGGGAGGGGATGGGCGAGAATAAGGGGGTAGGATGGGTGGGGGAAGACAAAGGGGGAAGGGAGAGAGCGGGAGGGAGGAATGAAGGGAGAGCAAAGAAGGGGAGATCAGGAGGGATGGGGAACAATGGAGGGAGAAAAGAGAGTGAGACAAAGTGAAAAAGAAAGGAAGTTGAAAGAAGAGATTGAGGGAGAGGGAGGAAGGGAAAGACCGAGCGAGAGAAAAAGAAAAGAAAAAAGTTTAATACGATGACCTCCATTAGTAATAATTCATCTTGCAAATGTTTAGAAATAATATTAATGAATGGTAGTGTATTTTCTTCAGTAAAATTGCTTTGAAATTGAAATGCAAATGTCATATACTTTGTTATCATTTATTCAATCAAACACTGTTTTGTATGGTCTTGAAAATTGGGGATGCGCGTATGAAGCAACAATAATTAACCTTTTTACTAAAATAAGAAATGACCGAGGGGAGAGCGAATACGCGCATTAGTTATATTGAGAGTGTCTATCAGGACAAGTCTTCGTAATTTATATGATACATACATTGCCCAAAACATTGTAATTTCTACAGGCTTTCTAGCGATTAGACTAAATGGAATTAATAATTTCGTAACATGATTGGTATATATTATTACAATTGACAGAGTGAATGACTGAAAGCAAAATTGTTGTTCTTGTTCTCTAAAGTTTTAGGATCGTATTCACGCTTTTAATAATAGTATTGGATATGTATATAGCGCACATATACATGCACATATCGACCATGACTAGGCGTTGTGGTGTGCGCCTGTAATCCAGCTAAAATGCAAGTTACAAACTGATTCAGGCGAGGAAGCAGGTTTGAAACTGAGTCACGTCTTTCGGATGGAGACGTTTAAAGGTCCGTCCTCAGACGTAAATAATCATATCTGATTGATACACGTCTGTAAAAACCAAATACACACACACGCACACACGCACACACACGCATGGTGCTCTCCAACTATTACCCCGGCTCAGATCTGCTAGACAGCCGATTACAGCGCTCACAGCATTCAAGGAAATCTTTCCTACCGGTACCCATTTCACACCTGGGTGGAGAGTGGCAAGTGTAGATTAATATATTGCCAAAGGACATTAATGCCATGCCGTGACTCGAACCGCCCCAGATAGCAAAATGTTGTGGGGCCCATCTGGGTTTTATCTGGTTAAAACTGGGCTGGCCCACTTGGCCCAGATGGGCCAGCCCATCTCTTGCCCACTTGGCCCATTTGGCCCAGATGGGTCCCAGATAGGCCCCATGTGGGGCCCAGCAATCTGCACCCGGGTTATAGAAGGGCCCCAGATGGGCGGCCCAGATTGTACCCACTTGGCCCAGATAGGCCCACGTGAAACCCAGATGTACCCCACAATTGGCCCATCAATATACACAAGGGTTACCTATTGGGCGCCAGATGGGCCATTTGTGGGCTTTATGTGGGACCTACCACATTCTATATATGGGTCAAGTGGGTTCTATATGGGCCCCATATGGGCTATAAGTGGGTTTTTATATGGGATCCATATGGGCCAAGTGGGTTTGATCTGGTCCCATATGGGCCAATGTGGTTTTAAATGGGCTTCATATTGTTTAAATAGGTTCCTATTTTTCCCAGTTGAATTCATTTATCACATTTCAATTTCCAGGGTTACCAGTTGGGTTTAACTGGACCAGTCGTACCATTTGACACAACTTTCAACCACTGATTGAAAGCTCCAATTAGCAGACATAATTAGTAGGTTATGTAGCACTTGTACTAATTAATTTGGTCAATGGCAACAACACATCGTCTAACATTTCCAATGTAAAGGCATTGGTGTTAAAAAGACCTGGTTAATTTGCTGTGATAAGACATTTCCATATACTTGTATTTTATTGAATCTGTTTTAGATTATAGTTAGTGTTTTTTCTAATTCATGTTTAATTAAATGTAATTTAAACAAAGTAGTGAAATTTCCTAATAATTGGCAATTTACATTTTGTAGTATTTTCGAAATGAATTGCAAATAACTAAATCATCAGTAGTTAAGAAATATCCTGTAAATTTAGATAAATTGTTAAAAAAACATAGATATGCACGCACCCCATACTCATTATGCAAATGATGGGATATATTTGTGGGTTTTGGGTGGGAAGGCCCATCTGGTATACATCTGGTTTTCAGCTGGGCGAAGACAATGTTCGACGTGCGATTTTCACCACTAAAAACCCACATGGAGCCCATATGGGCCCTATATGTGTTGGTACTTGTGGGTTCTGGATGGGAAGGCCCATCTGGTATACATCTGTTTTTTATATGGGCCACGTGGGCTCCGTATACCTGTGGGATCTTGGTGGGAAGGCCCATCTGATATACATCTGGTTTTCAGCTGGGTGAAGACAATCTTCGACGTGCAATTATCACCACCAAAAACCCACATGGGGCCCATATGGGGCCTATATGTGTTGGTACTTGTGGGTTCTGGATGGGAAGGCCCATCTGGTATACATCTGGTTTTTAAATGGGCCACGTGGGCTCCGTATACCTGTGGGTTCTTTGTGGGAAGGCCCATATGGGATACATCTGGTTTTCAGCTGGGTGAAGACAATCTTCGACGTGCGATTATCACCACCAAAAACCCACATGGGGCCCATATGGGGCCCATATGTGTTGGTACTTGTGGGTTCTTGGTGGGAAGGCCCATCTGGTATACATCTGGTTTTTAGCTGGGCCCAGCCGATGTTCGACGTGCGATTTTCAAAAACAAAAACCCACATGGGGCCCACATGGGGCCCATATGTGTGGGTTCTGGGTGGGAAGGCCCATCTGGTATACATCTGGTTTTTGTATGGGCCACGTGGGTTTTAGTCAGCCCATACAAAACCCAGATGGGCCCCAGATATTTTGCTATCTGGGGCGGTCCCTCTGATCCACAGTCCAACTAACTAGACCACAAACCTCTACCTCAGTGTTCATGATAAGTGATATTATTGAGTGGCCGAAGCATATGGGGGAATGTATGCAGCGCTTGTAACAATATAAAATACTTTTTGGACTCGAATGAACTGAGCCCTGTCTTTGTGTTTTTTAAACCAATATTATGAAGCATTTTAATATAATGCCCCTGTAAATTTAGCGATGCATGAAGCTGCTTATCAGTCGAACAAAATATTGGAGCTTATGAAAGGAAATAAATATATCATATTGATGCATATATGGGTTGTTGATCATGTGTTATCTTTAGCTCGAACTTGTTACCAGTCCTTGACAGTATTGGCTTTTTCGTGAGCGATAGAGGGCTATGTCTTTTGTCCTTTTGGATGGTTATGGTATGCAGTCAGGTCAGGTTTGTGCAAACATTAAACATTGTCCAATTGTTCTGTAGCGTCAGAACTGAAATTCGAAACATTAAAATTACAAATTAACCACATATACATGTACAATATTTCCCTTTAAACCCACATTCTCCAAAACAGTATTCATAAATTGTGCATGCTATAGTGTAGGCATTAATGTACAGTGTACATGTACATGTATGTTCAGTAAGATTTCACATTCCTAAATGCCTGACCCCTTTGACCCTACAAGGACATTAGCTGACCGAAAGGGGCATGAGTCCTATAACACTGTAATATACCACTAGCCAGAGCAGGGAGTGGTCACTACGTTTTGAGCCAACAGAGCATAAGCAACGGTAGTCTGAAAATTATATCACTTGAAAGATTGTGTTAAGCTTGGAGAAAAACAGTTGGTGAGTTAAATACTTTAACTTTTGTTATTCAATTAATAATTTTAAGTGTTGTATATATAACTTTTCTGTGTAGCTAGTGCATTGTATTTAGGCATATATCGAAAGTGGAATTATGTTAAAGAAGTTTGTGAGAGAAACATGGGAAGCAGACGCTGTACTGAGAAGCACTATCATTTATATCTATATATACTTACTTTGGTCTTCCTAGTACTTTGTGATTAGATATTTTATCCTATGTTCCTGTGTTAAATTACTTGTCAAGCGATAAGCACTATTATACTATTTGTGATCATGCTTGTTATAAGCAATTCATTCATGTAAATTGTTACACGTCACTACTAGAGGTGTTTACACCCGACTTAATTTGCCTGATTATTCTTTGCTTAATTAACTTAGCACTTAAATTAACGAACTGTAATACTATATTGTTCATCTGTCTTATTACAGTTAAACCATCTCCACCATCATTGATGTGCGCCAATCGTCGTAGAGCAAAGGGCTCAAGAAGTAAAATACATAAATGCAGATATTGGATGTGCTTATTTATTTGTGACGTCGCGAGAGTGAGAACAGATGCGTTTAACATTGTTTGCAAATATCCTAATGTAGTTGATGCTACAGTTCTATATGTTAAGAATTGTTAAAATATGGAATGGTAAATCACTCCGAAAAAGAATTGTGTTGCGTGTATTAAATGAATGGCTCAGTAAAGAACGGTCTTTGGTCTACGAGATCAACATTTGTTCGCTTTTTGAATGTGCGGAGTTTTCACGTCACCCTAATCCACGATTAAAGGTGCGCGTTTCCGTGTGAGAGCCGGGTGAGGGCCTCTCGACTGAAATAATACTATCTGGATCTAGACCGCCGGGTGAACCCTCAAAAGTGCCTTAGTTTTTGTGTTTCGTGACCCATCCTCGGCATCTACCTGAAAATAACCTCTAATGTGTAGAAAAATATACTGAAGATGATGGTGCAACTCGTCAGTAGAAAAAATTGCACACAAATTAATAATGTCCAGATTAATTTTTAATAAATATGACAAACGCCCTCTTGGGTCCAGTCTGAGACAGCAGTGTATTATGCTATGGGAAAATGACTTGTATTGATATCGAGCAAAGCTGCAGTGCACTCAAAATATTCCCCTTTCCCTCTTTCCCCTCTCTCCTCATTCCTTCCCTTTCCCCTCTTTCATTCCCTTTCTCTCTCTTTCCTAATCCCCCTCTCTTTCTCTCCTTATCCCCTCTCATCCCCCACCCATTTTTCCTCATTCCCCCTCTCTCTCTCTTCGTCTCTTTCTTCCTCTTTCCTCACCCCCCCCCCTCTCTCTCTCACTCTTCATCCCATTCCCTCCCTTTCTTTTGTTTCCTTAACCGCTCTCTCTTTCCCATTCCCTCCCCCCTCACTCTTTCCCACCTCTCTATCTCTTTCTATGTCATACCCTTCAATATATATTTCAGGGAATGGCATATCTTTAAATAAAATAAATCACAATTTAAAACAAAGTTTGTATTAAAGGCATGTTTGACCAATTATAATCTGGTTTCACATCAAATATATGACATAGTACTATCTCATATTCTCAAAATACATGGTCAATAAAATTGTAAGCCTGCTTGACTACATGGATACTGCTCTTTGGGTTGATGTAGAGAAATGATTCATCATCAGTTATACAGCACATTTATTGTCAATTCACATTGAAATATTTTCAATAACAAACATTCTTTCAAGCGATCACATGTATGTATGTTTTAGCAAAAATACACATAAAATATACATTATAGATTAAACAAATTATATATTCATGGATGGCAGGGTCGCAGCCTCTGCTATTCTTCTTCAGTCTAATATACATATCTAAATCATGTTCTTTAACATTTCCAGCAGGTAATTTCATACATTTGTCCAAATGCCATTTAGTAAAAGTTATCTGCTTTATCGAATCTGGCGGATATTGGCAAAATACATTGTAGAGCATCGCAAAATTCGCAATAAAGGTCTTTACATTGAATTTCCAAAAAAGGTTTTACATTTACAAGTAATATTTTCAATAACAAACATTCTTTCAAGCAATTGCTCAAAAAGCATTACTACATGTATGTACCGGTATGTATTAGCAAAAACACACATAAAATATACATTGTAAATAAAATTTAAAAATTCATAGATGACAGGGTCCCAGCCTCTGCTATTCTTCTTCAGTCTAATATATCTAAATCATGTTCTTTACAATTTCCAGCAGGTAATTTCATACATTTATCCAAATACCATTTAATAAAAGTTATCTGTTTTATCGAATCTGGCGGAAATTGGCAAAATAGAGCATCACAAGAAAGGTCTTTACATTGAATTTCCTAAAAAAGCTTTACATTTACAAGTAATGTGACATACAATGCGTTAAATATTGTTCCTTCTTTGCCTTGATGTCATCTGTGCTCACTTGTTTGTTGTAATGTTGCAGAAGTGCCTGTAGCAGCCCGCATGGTATCCTGGTTGGACATACCTTTATTGAAAATAAATAAAAGGATCATTTAATATCATTTATTAAAACAGAATAGGTCTATAGTTCTACGAGACAGACATACTGAAGTATTCATCACTACAAAACCTACAGTATGAGTCGAATCTAGCATATAACTATGGACTGGAACGGACTGGACATCAGTGACACTAACAGTGGAAATTATTCAGAACTGCTTATTAGAAAACGTAAGGAGGTGTCTCATATTTTTATGAAGTGTTTTTTGTGTGTGTGTAGAGCATGGAGGGCCTAAGGTACTGTAATAAATTTTTCATCATGAATAAAAAAAAGATCACCAGGGCAAGGGCAAGGCTCATTCTCCAACACAAGTGGCATATTAATTTAAACGTGTCAAATATTGACGGGGACTGTGGGCCTCACCATGCAGAATTTGTCAAACATGCAACAAAAAAAACATGCAAACAAAAAAACAAAAACAAAAAAAAACACTTTGATTGTGGAAATTTAAGGGGACAGTGGCCCCTCCCCCCGAAAAAAAACCACCAGTACGCTGTTCTCAGACGATACCGTAATCGATATGTGGACAATAAATACCCACATTAATTATGAAGACCTGATCTGTACTAATGTAGTTTAGAATCAAGCCTGACCAGTATCCAATTTGACTTGATCAACCACTTTGATCAAGTCAGCTAGGCCTCAATTTCGAGAGCATAGCATTTTTTTAGAAAGTAGAAATTACCCGGTAGATATTCTAATCTAGACTCTCTTTTTTCTTGATTCTAGTTGTAACGTTTAGGGCCGGGAAATAGACATATGACATCTAGACAAAGATCCCGGGTTCGACTCCCACCCAGACAAAGATCCCGGGTTCGACTCCCACCCAGGCGGATGACCGAGGCCTGCGTTGTGCGTTACTGTTAACGCGTGCCCCTTCCCTTGTTAGACGCAGGTTATGTCAAGTGGAAAACACTCTGTCCCTCCGATAGGACGTTAAATGGAGGCACGTTAAGAACCCATTGCACTATTCGTATAAGACTAAGAGTAAGAGTAGGGGGAAACCCCGGTGTAATAAGTGCAATAATCTTCACTTCAGTATTATTTGAAGGAGGCAGATTATCTCGAAGAAGAAGAAGAAGAAGAAGAAGAAGAAGAAGAAGAAGAATAGGATCAGAGTTATTCTGAACATGCTGAAATAGTTAATACAATCATTTCTTCGGAATGGAATGACATAGATATAGATCTAGGCCTAGACCTACCTCTTTTTTGTTGAACTTGTTGCAGTTCGAACACCTCCCTGGCCTGGTACACTCCTCCGGCGGAGGCTCCGGGCGAGTACTGCTCTGTCTGCAGCTCGAACGAGTCGAAGTCGAAGTTGACCGCAATCGCAGCAATTTTGTTTTCTAGTTCAAACCCAAAACTGACGTCCTTCCAAAGATCTGCACACTCCTTGAATTTTCTCTAACTCTTCCCACTGAAAGATATCACCTTACTGTGAGTCAAAATTGTATGCATACAGCAAAAACCTGTGTTTTCCTCTGAAACATTCAGTTGTTGACGACAGATTACTACACCTGAAGCTCGAAATAGCGCGCGCCAGATGGTACGTGCACAACACTGCCTGTGATTGGCTAAAAAGCTTGAGGCGCTGTAACATTTACTTGATACATGCACAGTGATTGGACAACCTCCGTGAAAAAAAAAAAAGATTTTTGGCACCTTTTTTCCATTTTTTGAGCTTATATGCATTTTTTTCGATTGACGAGTTGTGACTATAATATCAAAATATATTCTTTAATAATATCCACTATTAAAAAAGTAGATGCCGAGCCGAGGTCACGAAACTGACGAATTTTGGGGCTCACCCGGCGGTCTAATCCCAATTATTGCGAGTAAGCGGGACAAAAAGTCATCTCGTTGCCAGAAATCATCCTGATTAATTTTGCGAGTAGTAAAGCGAACGAGGGGTACACACAAGTTACTTTGTTGTAGGATAGATTTTATTTCGATATAGAAATATGTTATAAGGTTGTCTATTTTGGCGCCATGCTGCCCGAATCATGACGCGAGTCGGGCAGAGAGAAATAGAGAAAGGTTGAAAGAAAAAGAGACATATAGAAGAAGATATCGATCACATTTCTTTAGATATTGTTGGTCCTATTTTATGAAAACTTTCACATTAAGAGTATTAAATTTGAGTTATCATCTTTTTTCTTCCAGATAAGAAAAAGATATCCCGTCTCACATGCATACATCTGTTTCTCCTGTTATTGCATTTTAAAGATTATGATTGTTTTTCATCCAACCTTGTTCACAGCAAAATGACCTACATAAAATGTACAGCTTACCTTATTTACCGGTTTCTTGCGGTTTTAACCTTTGTAAAGTGAAGTCAGAAAGAAAGTTGTTCTTCTATATAGATGCTCCTTTTATAATTGATACTGTCTGGAGAAGAGAAGAAAATCTACCTTATTGTAACATGTGTATTAGATGCTAATCATGATGGCGTATGGTTGGCAAACATTTTGCACACACATTTATCGGCATTTTCACTCATGCATGCATACAGTGCATGAATATGGCAAGTAAAGAAAAAATAGAAATTGTCCCCCAAACACACAATATATGAACGTTGACAAAAGATATGCTCCGTTGCTCTTTGCAAATAGATTAATATGAATATGAATCAAAGCAGTGTAACATAAAAGGAATGCATTCATATTCCTCGTGATCTCAATAGAGGCGTCTTAGGGGGCAGTACGCTTATCCAGTCCCCCCCCCCCCCCCGGAAAAAGAAGGAAGAACTAGCAGATAACCAGCTGTAGCTAGATGTTGTTGTTGTGTTAGATTATGTTTTAAGGCAATTCAGTAAAAACTGACTATTTATGCTTTAATAGACAAAGTTCTCCAGACTTATATATCGGTCACATGACTTTGTATCACTATTGTATCTTAGGTAGAAGGAATAAAGTCGTTAGATGAATGTCTTCAGAAGGGGAATATCACGAAAATTAAAAAGACTGCTGAAGACAAAGTGACAGGAGAGAATCTTGGCTCATGCAAGGCCTTCACTGTGGAACAGGGATAGCAGTTCAGCTGAAATATAACTAATAATCCAAAGTACAGTATCTGTTCGATTCGGCTTAAAATCAACGTTTCTCTTCCTTACATGCATGCACATTTAGCTTAATGGCATGTACCCTAAGTGCACAATGTGCCCCCTCTATTTTTTCTCCCCTATTTCACTGGTGCCCCCTCATTGGCTGGACCAATGATAAAAGCTGTAAATATCTTAAGAAGTTTTCATTATGATTATCTATTATTAGTTATCTCTTCCTTCATTTCTCTCTTTTCTCCGCTCTCCCTTTCCTTCCATCATATTCATTTTCTCTCTTTCTTCCTCTCTCTCTCTCTCTCTCTCTCTCCTTGTCTCTGATTTTTTTTCTCTATTAATTCCTTCCTTTCTCCACTTTCTCTCTCTATCTCACTCTCTACCCCTTCTATCTCACACTTCCCAGGTATCGCTTTCTTTCACAATGTCCCTTTCAATAACCCTATCCCCCCTCTGTCCTTCCCCATTTCTCTGGTGCCCTCTTATTGGCTGGACCCATGCTACACTATTGTCAATATATTAGCAAGTTCTTATTATGATTATCTGTCTTTAGCTGTCTGTCAATCTTGTTTCTTCTTTTTCTCCCCATCTCTCTTTCCTTCTTCATCTTCCTTCTCATTGACTTTTTCTATTGATTAATTTCTTCCCCCACTTTCTTTCTCTCTCTCTCTCTCTCTCTCTCTCTCTTTCCCTCTCTCTCGCTTTATTCCCCTGTCTCTCCCATTTCCCCGGTATCTTTTATTTTCACACCATCCCTTTCAATACCCATATCCCCATTACAAATATTGCCACAAACCAACAACTTAAAATATCTTTTCCATCAAATTTTCCTTCCAGATGTTTCTGATTTCTTTGTTTCACGTCGCCAAAATCTAAAATTCATCAGAATATTTGTTTTCCATCCCTAGTACACATAGACGAATATGAGCACATTTTTGTGTGAAGCCTCTCACCCGTACATATACTATCTGGATTCCAAGTATTGTGAGCAAGCGAGCACAGCATTATATTCACTCATCTCGTTACCAGGAATCATTTTGAATGTTACCAATTTTGTGAGAAATGAAGCAAACGAGTGGAAAAGGACAGTTGTTATGGCACAAATTCGCCCACAAATTCATGGGCTTTTTCACTCATGCATGCATACAGTGCATGAATATGACAAGTACAGGTGTAGAGAGAAAAAGAAGCAATTGTGCCCCAAACACACAACACAAAATTCTTCCTCAAACACAATGTATGAACGTTGACAAAAGATATGCTCCGTTGATCTGTTTTAATAGATCAGTAAGAATATGAATCATAGCAGTCTAACATAAGATGAATGCATTCACATTCCTCGTGATCTCAATAGAGGCATTACAGGGTGCAGTATATGCAAGATACAAGATACAAGATGTTTTATTTGGTCTTTGCAAACAAGTTACATAGAAATTTGGTTTCCACTGACGTTACAGTAAAATTCAAGAAAATACATAATTACAATAAATACATGTAAATACATCACGTTTATAGAAATAGATGAAGTAAGAAACAAATACATGCACAAGATAATGAAGCGACACAAATGGTCATTGGTACTTCAAATCATG
Source organism: Strongylocentrotus droebachiensis (assembly GCA_035222895.1). Classification (NCBI taxonomy): domain Eukaryota; kingdom Metazoa; phylum Echinodermata; class Echinoidea; order Camarodonta; family Strongylocentrotidae; genus Strongylocentrotus; species Strongylocentrotus droebachiensis. The sequence continues at coordinate 29,990 of JAVYIG010013597.1, forward strand.
AGTTTCAAAACTACGCCTTGGTTATTGGTATTTCAAATCAAAATACTTTCAGTGTTAATTAATTTCCGACGCAGAAGTTTAATGTTTAACCTGTTAGTTGAATTTATGAACAGATTCGGGTACAAATGAATATCTGAATGCTGAAAGGCGGGTTGGGGTGGGCGAAGTCGGATACCAGAACGATTAAATGAATAAAATAACTGAAGTGAATGGGTATTGTCTTTTATGATCGCACAGACCTTATCAACAATTTGCTCAGTACAATGAGACTCGACAGAAGCTAATTCTACCCCACTTATGCGCTGTGCTATTTTACGTGGCCTTTCCAATTTCTTCTTGTCCTGTTTTGTGAGATTGCCAAATGAACATATAATATTGAAAAGCAGGACACTCTTTATTATTGAATTGTACAACAGGGTCAGGATCGTTGTATCTACATGGAAACTTTCAACTTATGCAGAAAAAACAACCTCTTGTAATAGCTGCGCGTACGCAGGGGGGGGGGGGGGGGCACGCTTATTCAGCGGATGGCAGCGTCGTTGCGAATTTTTTGGGACCCCCCCCCCCCCACAACAAAAAATGTCTTCTTACCCCCCCCCCCCCCCCCCCCTCCCCCTCGAAAAAATAATGCGTGTGTGTGTTATCCCTCCATGATAATTTGTCATTTAAGACAGTTCCAAGATATTTATAGTTTCCAAACCAAGGAAGGAGAATGTGCTCATTGACATGTCGGACAGGCTGATATTTGAGCTCATATGTTCCATACTCCGTTCGTTTGTATAGGTACAACCAAATTCACTCCATTTGGTTGTACCTGTACGAACGAACGGAGTATGGAACATATGAGCTCAAATATCAGCCTGTCCGACATGTCAATGAGCACAAGTATCTGCTTGGCTTGGTTTTCCTTTCCTAAATCCTTCCTTCCTTCCTCACACTGATGTTCTATCCTTTTCACCATTGTCAGTGTGTAATACTAGAATATAAGAATATTTCTATCTTGTCTATCTTGTATTTTGATGGTTCTTCTATGATTATAAACACAACAATATAGTTTCTCATATATATGTTATGAATTTGTACAATGTGTGACCAAAACGAATTTCCATGTATTCTTGTGAATTTGGATTGTATTGTATTGTATTGTATTTAGTTTCCGTTATTTAAAAAACATCAACAAATATATATTTACAATCATAAGGACACACTTATAAACAAAAAAAAGGAAAACGGAGGGACGGCCCTACTCAGCGTTGTTAGCATAACAATGCTGTTTTACAGAGGGGTGGATGAATACAAAGAATTGAATTGAATTGCCTCATTATGAATGAACACATTTTCGTAGTATGTACCTTTTCGACGGAAGTCGATTACCATTTCTCTGGTTCTGATTGTGTTTAAAGGTAAAGACCAGTATTGGTAACGCCCCAATTTCAAAAAATGAAATGGAAGCTCTCATTACCAATCATGTGAAAGAATATGTTTTGACCAATACATGATGATAACAAATTTGCCGGGAAACCGCCTACTAATTCATATATTTGGTAAATTTGTTTCTCTCATGGTCTGTGAGAGATATAGGGTAGTCCCATATACATCTTTCTGTGTATAGTGCTTGTAACTTTACGAAGAATGGGCCAAATTTCTTATCATTTTGATGATTCCAGAACCTTGCAGATGCTAGATGCTAGATGGTCAACCTTTTCTGATCGATTCCACAACGTTTCTTTCACAGTGCAATCGCATGACCATAACTGGTCTTTACCTTTAATGTTAAGTAATGATCATCACACCAGCGAATAAATTCGTCTACTTGTGAGAAATAATCATTCACTCATCAGACAAAAGAGCAACAATTACGGTGTCATCAGCATGCTTATACCCCCGGCCCCCCCCCCCCCCCAAAAAAAAAAAATGTTCATTTTTATTTTGCTAGGAAAAAATATAAGATGTAAATATAAGCTGTACTTGAGAGTTATATCTCGGTTGCATGACTAGTCTAATTTATTTTGATCTCCAACGCAATATGCGACATCCTCTACTAAGATACCTGCTGCCAGCCGAAGGTGGCGTGATCATTACATTAGGACTCGGCGAATACTAAGACTGGCCTGGTGGCGTATTTATGAGTTTGTTGATAACGCCATCTTCGGCGGCTTGAATCAATAATAGGGAATGTAATATGAAGAACTGGCCAGATTCTGGACTATCCCATAACGCCTTGACTTGTATGTATCACCTTGGCACTCTTGCCCCGTGTCCACACACAACAAATTCAGCGTATATTTATCCCGAAACGATATAGCTGAGCACCTATTAAAGTACATACTCCCCCCCCCCCCCCCCAATCCTTCTCCCCCCATTTCACAGGTGCCCCCTCATTGGATGCACCCATGCTACAAAAACATTGTAAATATCTGAACATGTTCTCCTGATTAATCAGTATCATTAATCTTTCCCTGTATCTTTCATGCTTTATCCCTTTCTCCCTTTACCCACTTTTATTCTTCATCTACCATCACCCATCTCTCTCTCTCTCTCTCTTCATCTTCCAGTCTCTCTCTCTCTCTCTATCTTCCCCTATCTTTATCTCTCTATCTTTCTTTCTCTTTCTATATTAATTCCTTTCTTCCCCTATTCGTATCTCTCTCTCTCTCTCTCTCTCTCTCTCTCTCTCTTCCCCTCTATATATCACCCCCCCTTGTTTTCGCTTTCTTTCACGCTATCTCTGTCAATATTCCTACAAAAGGTTATGTAAGAAACTCACAACCTGAATTTTCCATCTAATTTTCCTTCCAAGTGTCTCTGTTTCATTTTCTCTTCACAATAATCTATATATAATTATAGTATTTGTATTTAAATAGTATTTGCTTTCAATCCCTAGTACACTCAAACGTATGGGCGCATTTTCGCGTGAAAGCCTCTCATCCGAAAAATATTCTATCTGGATTCCAAATATTGTGAGCAAGCGAGCATTAAATCAAATTAAATCATCTCGTTGTCAGAAATCGTCTTGATTTAACAATTTTGCGAGAAGTAAAGCAAACGAGTGAAAAAAAACAGTTTGTTATGCCATAAATTTCACTTCGATATATATCAAAATAAATAAGGTTATATGAGGGCGCCATTATGCAAGAAACATGGTGCAATTCGGGCTGTGAGAAATAGAGAAAGAGATGTGCAGAAGAAGATAGATGAAGAAGATCACATATATTTGCATGTTGTAGGTCCTGATCTGTCTGAAAATGTTTATATATTAAAGTGGATTTGTACTATGTATTCTCATCTTTCCAAAGGCTAAATAACATATGGACATCAAAAAGCATTAGTAGCCACACGAAGATGCAACTGTACCAATCACTCATCCTCTCCATACTGCTTTATGGGGCAGAATCCTGGACAGTTAAAAAGAAGATAGCAACAGGCTTCAAGTGTTTGAAATGGCATGCCTTCGTCGCATAATGGGGTGACAAGACTAGATAAGATCCGTAAGACACACATCAAAGAATCCCTCAACCTCGATCAAGATGTTATGGACAAAGTCTCCACTAAAAGACTCAAATATTTCGGCCACGTCCTAAGAATGAAACCCACAAGATACCCCAAAATTGCCGTGGAAGGAAAGGTCACAGGAAATCGACCGAGAGGCCGTCCACCCAAAAGATGGCTTGACTGCATCTCAGAGGACTGCAAAGCAAGATCCATACCAAGGCTGACAGATGCATCAAGACTTGCTGCGAACAGAAAAAACTTGGCATACCATCACCATACAGAAGCCATCACGAGGCCCCTGGCCTGCGTGGACGGCATAAGTCAAAAGTCAAGTAAGTCATTCTCATCTTTCTTCCTCCAGATAAGACGAACATACCCCAACCCCAACCCACATGCATGCACTTTTCTCTCCTTTTATTGCACACCTAATTTTTAATCTACTTCCTGCTATGACACCAACCTCGTTCACAGCAAAATGACCTACATACAATGTACAGCTCACCTTAATTACCGGTTTTAACCTTCGTAATGTGAAAGAAGAAAGTTGATCATCTACATGTAGATGTCCCTTTTATAATTGATACTGTCTGAAGAAGATTAATTCATCCAACCTCCTGTAATATAGGTGCAAATCAAGATGGCGTCTGTTTGTATGCCATCCCACGTCAAACTGATCCTCACTTGGCACAAACTTGCATACAAATCGACAGTTTTCACTCATGCAAGCATACAGTGCATGAATATGGCAAGTAAAAAAAATGTCCCCTAAACACACGATATATGAACGTTGACTTGAGATATGCTCCGTTGCTCTTTGTAAATAGATTAATATGCATATGAATCATAACAGTCTAAGATGAATGCATTCACAATCCTCGTGATCTCAATAGAGGCATTACAGGGGACAGTAAGCCTATCCACCCCCCCCCCCCCGAAACAAACTTTTTCTTGTGCTAGAAAAAAACTATTAGATGCAGATAACCAGCTGTAGTTAGTCAAAGTCCTTGAGAGTTATTTCTCGGCCGCATGACTATTCCAGAATCTGACCTATTTAACTTTGATCTCCATCGCACTTATAGATGATTAGGGCCATGCTTTATGGTTCAAGGCATGCCCAAATAGAGGATTGTTTTAGGTTGGGGATCGGGGCAATATGCAATGAATTATTGAGGATTTATTGCATTTTCTTTGTTTTCTGTATTTCGGGCGGCCCCGTACCCTAGCCCCCGCTGCGTACAGTCATGATTCAGTGGTTAAGCAATGACCTCGTTACTGTGAGCCCCCAGGATCAAAACCGTGTCGATGTCCTATGTTAGTTAGGCATTAATCCTCATTACTTAAGGACGTGGGTCCCCTAGTTGATTAGCATTGTAGCACACACATGCTTTGGCAGTCACGCAAAACAAACACTCACAAATTATTATTCAATAACATCTGAGAATGTATACTATTATCTAGATCTATTAGGAATAAATCATTTTCAAAATCTTTCCATAAATTGGGGTAAAAATGATTATTTCACCATTGTGACCAACAGTGTATGGACATGTCGCCGAATAGGATGTACCTAAGTGCACGTTGTTCCCCCCTCTTTCTCCCTATTTCACTGGTGTCCCCTCGTTGGCTGGACCCATGCTACAACAAAACTGTAAATATCTTGTTCTCATTATCTTTATTTATCATTTTTTCACCCCAGCCCTTTCTCTCTCTCTCTCCCTCTCTCTTTCTCTCTCTCTCTCTCTCTCTCTCTCTATCTCCCTATTTTACCCCATCTCTATCCTACTTTATCCTCTTTCTTTCTCTACCCCTTCAATCTTTCATAAATCATCTCCCATCTCTCTCTCTCTCTCTTTCTCTCTCTCCCTATTTATCTTTATTCTACTTTATCCTCTTTCTTTCTCTACCCCCTTCAATCTTTCATAAATCATCACCCATCTCTCTCTCTCTCTCTCTCCCAATTTTAAGTGCACGTTGCCCACCCCCTCCCCCTCCCCCCTCCCCCTCCCCCTCTTTCCCCATATTTCACTGGTGCCCCCTCGTTGGCTAGACCCATGCTACAACAAAACTGTAAATATCTTGTTCTCATTATCTTTATTTATCATTTTTTCACCCAAGCCCTTTCTCTCTCTTTCATTCTCTCTTTCTCTCTATCTCTCTCTCTCTCTCTTACTGCTTTCTAACTGGCTTCTATCGGAGTCACACCGATGAAAATACCGATTGAATTTTCCTTATGTAAACAAAGGTGAAACAGCAGTTTCCCCCTGTCGCTTTCTAACTGCCGGTGAAATTCACTCGCTGTGGCGAGCCCTTGCCGGAAGTGAATAATTATTACGTTATTATTGAGCCCGCGCTCCATCTAGCTAGCATGCAGCATGTTCAACCATAAGTCAACAAACACAGCTGGTTACGATAAAGCGCGCGTATACTGCGACCTTTGACCATTTTAATCGCTGTTTTAATCGCCTTTTTCTCCCGAACGCCTTCTAACTGGCTGTTTCATCGGTGTCACACAGATAGAATGAGAATTTCTCCTGCTCTTGAGCAGGAGAATTTAATCGCCTATTTCTCTTCTTTTCATCGGCCATTTGATCGCCTTTTTCTCAATGTTGCTTTCTAACTGGCCGTTTCATCGGATGCGTCCGGATGCATCCGATGAAAATTTCTCTATCTCTTCCCCATTTTTCCTCTTTATATGTGATTTTAATATCTGGTATACTAGTGTTCCTTGAGTATTCGATTTTCAAGTCATATCAATATTCTCACTATAACGAATATTGTAAATTACATGTATGAACATTTAGCTAAATATCACCATTGGCATGTACCAATGTATGTTGCGCCCCCCCCCCCCCCCCCACCCTATTTCAATGTTGCTCCCTCATTGGCTGGACCCATGCTACAACGCTGTAAATATCTCAACAAGTTTTCAATATGATTATCTGTTATTAGTTGTCCCTCCCTCCCTTTCTCTCCTTTTCTCAGAAGAAGCTATTGATCACATTTCTGTTCATGTTGTAGGCCCTAATCTATCTGCAAACTTTCATGTACTATGTACTCTCATCTTTCTTCCTCCAGATAAGACAAACATACCCTATCCCACATACATACACCCATGTGTGTCGATCCGGGGGGGGGGGGGGGTGGGGGGATATACCCCCCCCCCCCAATATTTCAGGTGGGGGGGGGGGGGGTGGCTTGTACAATCATCTCCTCCCCCCAAAAAAAATAATTCACCATCAAAACAAAAATGAAGAGAAAGATTAATGAGAGAATGGTTATTACTCGCAAGATGTCATGTTTTGTCTTATCTTATTATGTAAGTTTCCTTTCCTCTGTGTCCCGTTTTGTCATTCTTTTCTTTTTGTATTGTTGGGTTATTTAGATACTTTAAAATGGTTTATGAAAATATGTTATTATACTTTTACTGTGATTATTGAGACACTTTACAATGATTTATGAAAATGATGTTCATATTATATTTATTCTTGCGAACGTATAAAAACAAGCTATGCTTTCCAGTAGGTTCCTGTTTCATTTCATAATTTTGCGTATCTGTTATCATAAGTATATCTGGGTGAAGAAGGGGATAATGGAAGTTTGTTGTTTGGTAGTTGGAACGTAAGTTTTATATTTTGTTTTTAAGAAACAGACAGTTTGTATGAGATCAGGAGTACAAATTTGCTGTCATTTTGAGAACCAAATTTTGCATCATTGATATTCTGTTTCATTGAATTGAGTTTCCCGCATAGAGGATTCAGTTGGTTCAATTAAAGAAGGAAGAGAGTCAAATAAAGAATCAAACAGGCGCGTAGCCAGGGGGCAGTGGGGGCGGTCGCCCCCAAACAAATAAAACGCCGGCCCCCCAAAAAATAGAAAGACGAAAGGAAGAGGACGTAGGAAGAAAAAGGATTAAGAGTCGAGAACGGTTCAACGAATCGTCTTCTTTCTCTAATAATTTAATGAAACGTCAAAGCTTCCGCGCTTCGCGTGGGATGGGGGGGGGGGGCTGAATTCAGATAAGGTTAAAGAGTCGAGAACGGTACAACGAATCGTCTTCTTTCTCTAATAATTTATGAAATGTCAAAGTTTTCCCCCTCCCTGCACCCACCCCTCCCTGCACCTACCACCTAGGGGTAAGTGAATCGCACACTTCGCGTGCTCACTACCGCCCCCCCCCCCCCCCTCCCCCTAAAATGAAATCCTGGCTGCGCGCTTGGAACCAAAAGCAATATGGTTTTCATTTACTAATGAGATCTATGGTTTTTTGGAGATCTCCTTACACAGAATGTTGAAATGGGTTTTTCACGATGAATGTTGTTTGGAGACATCAATATTCATAAAATGTATGTTTCTATCACCAGGAAATAAAGAACTTTGTGTCTACATGAACCTTTCCTGGTTGCTTATTAATGCATTCGCCCACTGGTAACATAATACTTTCACAAGTTGATATCCCTCACCATTGGAATTTTTTGGTAATGTCTAAATTTCGTTTAATATAGATGATATCAGTCTGGTAGGCCTACACTGCAGGCAAGAGTCAGGACTAACATTTAGCATGTTATTAATTTTATTACCACTCTTATATTCTCTGAAATGTTATCTTTATTGAGGGTGACTTGAAAAAGTTAATAACTTGGAAGGGAGGGGGTGCAACCTGCCACACGCTTCTACCTCTTGGTTGCTTTGATCCATTGCCGAAAATATTTTGGCACCTATCATCCCCCCAACACGGATACAAATAGACACCCATGCATACACCTGTTTCTCCTTTTATTGCACAATTACCTATTTTTCATCCACTTCCTTCTATGACACCAACCTTGTTCACAGCAAAATGACATACACACAATGTACAGCTTACCTTATCTCCCAGTGTCTTGCGACGTTAACCGTCGTAATGTGAAGTCAGAAAGAAATGTGTTCATCTAGATGCTCCTTTTATAATTGAAACTGTCTGAAGGAGAATAATTCATCCAACCTCTTGTAATTATGTGGATTAGGTGCACATCAAGATGGCGTCTAGTTGTATGCCATCCCATGTCAAACTGATGCTCTCTTGGCACAAATCCGCCCACAGATTCATGGCATGTTTCACTCATGCATGCTTACAGTGCATGAATATGGCAAATAGAGAAAACCTTTTTTTTTCCACCAACACACAATGAATGAGCGTTGACAAAAGATTTGCTCCGTTGATCTTTGTAAACAGATCAGTAAGAATATGAATCATAGCAGTTTTATATAAGATGAATGCATTCACATTCCTTGTAGTCTCAATAGAGGCATTTTTTCTTTCACTACAGTTGAGTGCAGTGCTTTTATATGATTTAATCTCTTGCGCTAGTGTTCCCTCAGTATTTGATTTCAAGTTATGAATACTGATGAGTGTGGGAAAATAAGATTCTTACTATATATTATAATGGATCATGAGAATTTCATGTTTGAACATTTGCCTGAATGACATGCATCCTAAGTGCATGTGTACCCCCCCCCCCTTCTCCTCCATTATACTGCCCCCCTTTGTGTCCATAGACCCTTGCTACAAGTGTTTATCTTGACTTGTTCTCATGATGACTATCTTTTATCATTTCTGTCTTCCCCCTCATTAATCACTCTCCTTTTTTCCCTTACTTGTTTTATCCCATTTCTCCATGTACCCCCTGCTCTCTGTTCTCTTTTCTCTTCTCCCCTTCCTCTTTATCTTGCTCCCCCTCTCTCTCAATGTATATATATATATATATATCTCTCTCTCTCTACCTCTTTCCTCTTTCTATGTGATTTCATCTCTTGCACTAGTGTTCCTTGAGTATTTGATTTTCAAGTCAATTCAAGATTCTCACTATAACGAATCTTGTAAATTCCAAAGAACATTTAGCTGAATGGCACGTACCCATGCATTAAAGTGCATGTTGCGCCCCTCCCCCCTCTTTCTTTTCGTCCCCTAGTTCAATGGTGCCCCCTCATTGGCTGGACCCATGCTACAACATTGTTAATATCTGAACAAATTCTTATTATAAATATTTAGTTATTTATTTATTTATTGCTGATATTTATACAGGGTGGTACATATCACCAATTTGGTGGTCTTCCATGAGGCCCTGTTTGGTAATAATAAAAACAAATAACAGCATCAAAAACAAAATAGATAAATACACAAGCATATACACAGGTAAAATACAAATTAATTGGTATCCCCATGAAATAACTGATCATTTACAAGAAATAGATGAATGGAATTTTCATTTTTTTTTTTTTTTTTAAACGTTCGTTTAATAATCTGATATAACTTAACGCACGGGATACCAACATTGTTATATATATATTTATATGCAATTGCTCTTTAACTAATACACTTAGGTTGTTTACAAGATAGCTGAAAATGGATACATTACATGTATGAATACATGATATAACGATAACCATGTGAACCAAATTTCATAATTTTGCAAATAGGAAAACAATGGTTAGCCTCGCACGAAACCCCCATAAGTTCACTTACATGTTATTTACGGATCACAGGGCTCTAATACTCTTTTCACACTGGTTTTGCTTAACCCCGTACTTTGCTTAGCCCCGTACTATCCTTAACCCCGGACTATTTGTTTGGCTTTTCACACACGCTGTTTTTAGTCCCGTACTAGCGCCTATTCCGGAATAAGAAAATTCCCGCTGTTCTCACTGCATTTCGTTAACCCCGGATATCGTGAATGTTATCATTGGACATACTTCGCATCTGGCCAGCTGCGATACGCTCCATTGCGTAGTACCGGACTATTTTTCGTTTCTGTTCTCATTCATTTGCTTAGCACCGCAATTCTCGCTACCCCAAATAGCGATTCTGCCGAGATCCGGGAAAATCCTGAAAACGCGCATTGCATTATGGGATAGCTTTTCGACATTACAGCTTCCTGTGCAGGCGTTCGTGATCACAACCCTCTCTTTCACGGTAGAGTTTAACGGCCTTTTGTGCTAAAGTCACTAATTCTGCCCGAAGCTTTCCATTGCATATTATAATTTGTACAAATTGCACTGATTGGCATCGATTTTAGCGTGCGTGAAAACTCTGCACAGCGAACACAGGCGCTAGCGCCAGCGGGATGGGACTCTATACCGGAAGTTGTAGTGACGACCCGAGAGAGTGAAAATTACCTCGTCTCGCGAATTTCGAGATTTTCGTACCTATTTAGGGTAGCGAGAATTGCGGGGTTAGCAGGAGTTAGCACCACAATTGCGGAGTTAGCCCTGCTATTTTGCAGGGTTAGTTAACCCCGTACTATAGGTGGGGTTAGCCAACTTTAGCCCACTTTGGTAAAAACCAGTCTGAACAGAAAGTGGAATAGGCTTAACCCCGTACTATAGGTGGGGCTAAGACCCCCCTTAACCCCACCTATAGTACGGGGTTAAGCAAAATATTGCCAGTGTGAAAACAGTATTAGAGCGTGTTTTAAACTGTTCAAAGTAGGTGGCATTTTGACAGGACTTTTAAGTTGGTTCCATACTCTAATTCCAGAAGTTAGAGAACTATTTTTATTTGTAAGTGTCCGTCATAAATTTGGGTACACACAATGCATCCCTTACAGCATGTCTTGTGTTGTGATCATGTAGTGAACTAACATGATGTAAATCTTGTTTTAAGTATGTTGGTGCCATGTCATGCATTGATTTATACATCCTCAATGCACGTCCAAACTGGAAACGTGTCTGAATAGGCATCCATCCTAAGCGAACATATCATTTGAAGATACTTCAAATCCTTCTCCCAGCACTACACGTGCAGCTCGTTTTTTAACCTTTTGTAATTTAATCGTCTGTCTTTGAAATATCTGTTATTAGCTGTCTGTCCATCTCTTTCCCTCTTTTCTTCCCCTCTCTATTTCCTTCTATATTCCACCTTTAATTTTACTTCCTCTATCACCTTCCTTCTCAATTCTTCCCCTATTTTCTTTCTCTCTCTCTCTCTCTCTCTCTTTCTCTCATTCTCTCTCTCTCTTCCCCTCTCTCTCTCTCTCCCATTCCCCTTGTATCGATTTTGTCACAACATCCCTTTCAATAACCCTATCCATATTACAAATATTGCCACAAACCAACAATTTGAAATATCTTTTCCCTCTAATTTTCCTTCGAGGTGTTGCTGATTTCTTTGTTTTACGTCGTCATAATCCATAATCCAAAATCCATCAGATTATTTGTTTTCCATCCCTCGTACACAAAGAGTATGGGCATATTTTCGTGTGAAAGCCTCTCACCGAAAATATACCATCTGGATTCCAAATATTGTGAGCAGGCGAGCATAACATTAAATTAAGTCATCTCATTGCCAGGAATCATCCTGATTCATCAATTTTGCGAGAAGTAAAGCGAACGAGTTAAAAAAAGACAGTTTGCTATCAACTATGGCATAAATTTCACTTCGATATATATATAATACAATAAATAAGGTTATATGAGGGCGCCATTATGTAAGAATCATGATGAAATTCGGGCAGTGAGAAATAGAGAAAGGAGGAACGAGAAAGAGATATGCAGAAGTAGATATTGATCAAAAATATTTTCATGTTGTAGGCCCTGATCCATCTGAAAACTATTAAGTGGATTTATACCATGGTTTCTCATTTTTGTTCCTCCAAATATTAAGACAAACAATATTTCATCCCAAACGCACACACCTGTTTCTTCTTTTATTGAATAATTATCTATTTTTTGTATCTATTTCCTCCTATGACACCAACCTTGTTCACATAAAAATGACCTAGGCCTACATATAATGTACAGCTTACCTTATTAACGTTTTTTGCGATTTTGACTCTAGTAACGTGAATGCTCATTTTATAATTAAAACTTTGTCTGAAGGAGAACAATTAATCCAACCTCTTGTAATATGTGTATTAGGTGCCAATCAAGATGGCGTATAGTTGTATGCCATCCCACGTCAAACTGATGCTCGCTTGACAAAAATTTGCCCACAAATGTATGGCATTTTGTACTCATGCATGCATACAGTGCATGAGTATGGCAAATAGAGAAACTTTTTTTCCACAAACACACAATGAAAGAGTGTTGACAAAAGATATGCTCCTTTGATCTTTGTGAATAGATCAGTAAGAATATGAATCATAGCAGGTTAATATAAGATGAATGCATTCACATTCCTTGTCGTCTCAAAAGAGGCATTACAGGGGGCAGTATATCCTTACCCCCCCCCCCCCCCCCCCATTTCTGTTTATTTTTATTTTGCTAGGAAGAACTATATTAGATGCAAATATAAGCTATAGTTAGTACTTGACAGTTATATCTCGGTCGCATGACTAGTCCAAACGCTAGCTTATTTAATTTTAATCTCCACCACACCAACGCAATATGCGACATGACCTACATACCTGCTGCCAGCCGAAGGTGGCGTGATCATTGAATTATTATTATTAATATTTTCATTAAATTAGGACTCGGCGAAAAGTTAGACGCGGCCTGGTGAGCGTATATATAGGAGTTTGTTGATAACGTCATCTTCGGCGGCTTGAATCAATAGCAGGGAATGTAATATGAAGAACTCGCCAGACTCTGGACTATCGCATGACGCATTGACATGTATGTATTGACATTGGCACTCTTAAAGGAAACCAAAACCTTCATACTAAGTTACTTTTATTGTAAAGTTTAAGATATTTGAAAAATATCAATGAAAATTTGAACAAAATCGGGCAAGGAATAAGGAAGTAAGAGCTTTTTGAAATGACTAGTCACTAGAGGGCGGTATTCAATTTGATGACATCATCTATGAACAACTCTCCATGCCTTTTGTACATCAAATTTCATGTTTTTCCTTCTTTCTTGTGATTGAGATAATGTACTCCCCTGGAAGCAAGATATAGAATGCAAAATGATATTCTACTTTACATGTTATGAAGTCGGATCAAGAACACAAATAAATACGAAGAAAACAAAAAAAATGTGAAATTTTATGTACAAAAGGCATGGAGAGTTGTTCACAGATGATGTCATCAAATTGAATACCGCCCTCTAGTGACTAGTCATTTCAAAAAGCTCTAACTTTCTTATTCCTTGCCCGATTTTGTTCAAATTTTCACTGATTTTATTCAAATCTTTTAAACTTTACAATAAAAGTAACTTAGTATGAAGGTTTTGGTTTCCTTTAACCCATGTCCACACACAACACATTCATCGTATAGCTAGCCCCCCCCCCCCATTTTACTAATGCCCCCTCATTGCCTGCACCCATGCTACAAAAACATTGTAAATATCTTAACGTGTTCTCTCTATGAATGTGTATCATTAGTACCCCCCCCCCCCCCACCTCTGTATCTCTTTCTATCCCTCTTTGTTCCTCATCTCTTTCCTTCTTTATCCCCTTTCTCCCTTTACCTACTTCTATTCTTCATCTACCATCAACCATCTCGATCTCCCTCTCTTCATCTTCCAGTCAATCTCTCTCTCTTTCTCTCCTCCCCTCTCTCTCTGTCTATCTCTCTTTCTCTTTTTTCTATTAATTCCTTTCTTGTCCCATTTTTTTCTCTCTCTCTTTCTCTTCCCCTTATATATCACTGCCCTGTTGTCACTTTCTTTCACGCTATCTCTGCCGATACCCCTATCCCCTCTAAAAGTTCTGTAACAAACCCACAACTTCAAACGCCTTTTCCATGTAATTTTCCTTCCAAGTGTCTCCGTTTAATTGTTTCACTTCACCATAATCTACATATCATTAGAGTTTGTGTTTTCCTTCCCTAGTACACTCAAATGTATAGGCCCATTTTGGTGTGAAAGCATCTCATCTGAAAAATCTGGATTCCAAATCTGGATTCCAAATATTGTGAGCAAGTGAGCACAGCATTAGATTCAGTCGTCTCGTTACCATGAATCATTTTCATTATTACCAATTTTTCGAGAAGTGAAATAAACGAGTGGAAAAAGATAGTTTGTTATGGCATGAATTAAATTTCTATATAGAATACAATAAATAAAGTTATATTCGGGCTGCCCGAATGATGACGAAGTGCGGGCAGAGACAAAAGAAGAACAAGAAAGAGACATACAGAAGAAAATATCGATCACATTTTTGTTCATGTAATCCACCCGAAAATGTTCAATATAAGTGGATTTATACTATGTATTCTCATCTTCCTTCATCCAGATAAGACAAATATACCCCATCCCACACCCACACACCTGTTTCTCCTTTTATTGCACAATTACCTATTTTTCATCTACTTCCTTCTATGAGGCTGTTCACACCGGCAGAGATAGCGCGTTCTAGCGCGCCCTAGACCGCGCTATCTCTGCGGTGTGGAAGGTACAACGTCGTTTCGGTCCGCCCCACAGCGAGCCACGGCGAGCCAAAACGGCGTGCCACTGGAGCACCTCTTGTGGGTGTCCACGAGAGATAGCGCGGTCTAGCGCGAGCTAGACCGCGCTATCTTTGCCGGTGTGAACCCGAGCTACGATAGCACGCCGGAAGTCATCGTTCTACACGCGGGGAATTTTATACTCATTCTATTTTGATGCGATCTGAATCTGAATCGGTACAACTCAACACTCCGGGTTCGTAATAGCGCGCGAAATCTTTGACCGCTCTGACCTCATGACTTTACGCGTCATGCCAACAGGACCTCTCAAAAAAGGGGGTGCTACGATAGACCGCGCTATGACCTACATGGTATGTTCAGCTTACCTTAATTACCGGTTTCTTGCGATTTTAACCTTCGTATTGTGAAGTCAGAAAGAAAGTTGATCATCTAGATGTCCCTTTAATAATTGAAACTTTGTCTGAAGAAGATCGATTCATCCAACCTCTTGTAGTATGTGTATTAGGTTCAATTGAAGATGGCGTCTAATTGTATGCCATGCCACGTCAAACTGTTGCTCACTTGGCACAAACTTGCACACAATTTATGGGCATGTTTCACTCATGCATGTTCATGCAGTGCATAAATATGGCAAATAGAGAAACTTCTTTTCTTCACAAACACACAATGAATGAGCGTTGACTAAAGATGTGCTCCGTTGCTCTTTGTGAATAGATCAGCATGAATATGAATCATAGCAGTCTAATATCAGATGAATGCATTCACATTCCTCGTGATCTCATTAGATACAAATAACCAGCTGTAGAAAGTCAGTTCAGTTTATTAATTTGTCTCAAGCATAAAATCAATATTATAAGATATACAAAAAATGGCAAATATACATAGTAAGAGAAAAAACGGAAACTACAAACAAGTTTATACAAACTTGTATGGCGTAGTTCCCAGTAAAGGGGAAAAAATACATGGTATAAACAATTGCAATAACAAAATACAAAATTATGCAGGCAAATTCAACTATACAACTTTCAAAAGTAAAAGTGCTTACCTTGACCATGTACATTCAAAATGGCTGCCGTTTCAGTGACAAACATCCAACAACTTCTTATCCATGGGTTTGGGGAAATTTCAAGGTTATGGCAAGCACTTTTGATTTTAAAAGTTGCTTAGTTGAATTGTTTATGTCAGAAAACATATTATTAGACACTAAAATCATTAGAATCGGACGATGTTAACTGTATTGGTGAATTTCTAAAGTGCATTGACCTTTTTTAACATAGCGCCCTCAATTAAGGTCGGAGGTATAACAACCTATACATTTCTGGAATCCTTATGACCAGACGAGTAATTTGATATGTAATTTAATAAGGTTCACCGTGTTGGTGAATTTGACCACCAGTCAAACGTGTGTTGACCTTTCAACGTTTTTGACCATAGTGCCCTCATTTAAGGTCGGATGTATAGCAAACTATACATTTTTGGAATCTTCATGACCAGACGAGTAATTTGATATGCATATTGACAC
>JAVYIG010013598.1:0-46304 GCA_035222895.1 Strongylocentrotus droebachiensis
AAGGACGTCGACCGTAGCAATCCCCATTGTCTTCGTGCGAATCTAAAAGTCCCTAGTCTTGCAAGCTCAGTAGCGTACGCAGGATTTTTTTAAGGGGGGGGGGGGTTTAACATTTTTAAATCGGGCCGAAAATTTCGCAACGACTCAGCCAGCCGCTGAGAGAACACTTTTTTTTTGGGGGGGGGGGTCTCGAAATTTGAAAAATTGACATTTCGCTCCGTTGGGGGCGGGGTAAGGTCACCTTTTTTTAGGTCAGCGATTGGCATAATTTTTTTTTTTTTTTAATTAAACAAAAAAAAAAAAAACACAAAGGGGGGGGGGTTGCTCCAAAATATACACATTACAAAAAACTGAAGGGGGGGTTTAACCCCAACCCCCAACGTACGCGCCTGTGCAAGCTTGTATAATATATTGCATCTGTTTCTCTCTGATTAGAGGACCTGTATTCCCATGTTATGTAATCATTTGAATTTGACTAATTTATTTGACTTTGAAAATTGTATTATTATATCGATGTTATGCATCGATATAAGCGCACCCCATTCTCATAAAATAAAATTTCTTGACAAAGCCCTAAGGGCGACAATTTGTAGAACAATATCTTCGTCTACGGAGCATCATTATTTCTTGTATTTTTCTATGATATATATTACATATATGTATATATATAATAATAATAATAGTGTAAACTTATAGAGCGCACACACCGTCCAGGGACGCTCATGGCGCTAGCTCAGCAACAGTTCTCTTTGATACAAGTAAAGTAAATAATTTTGCAATATTTGTATAACCCATTTCAATCCTTAGCTCTGCCCGATGGTGCCCGGTGCCCCCCAACTGCTCCGTTCACTGACAATTTAAGGGACTAGCCCAGTCAGCACATTATTCATATATATATCAACATTATATATATTCTTTTTTAATCATTTGTTTATTCTGACAAAACATATATATATATATATAAGGATAGATGTGAGAGATCATGTACTTGAAACTCCTTGAACCTATATAAATACCATTAACTCGTTTATATGAGGTGGTCTTGAGCATTTATGAACCTACCTCGAGAGAAAAGGTTAATGTGTATAAAAGCAACAACATTACCCATAAACTTTGTAGGTTTTGTTTACATATGGAAACGTTTGCTTGGATTTGTCTCATAAAAAAGTTGACCATAAACTGACTCCCACACGGTGTTGAGTGCTCAGGGGTCACAGGCCACTGGCAGATAGTTCCATTATGTGAATGGGTAAATTAACTATTACAGAATGAGGGGACATATTACATTGTAGAATAGGGACACAAATTGTTTTTATTGTGCAGAACATACTCTGTTATTGACTTACTTATTGAATGAAGCTATACAACTAAAATGCATTTTGTATTCTAACAATTGGAGTACAAAGAATAATAACAGGTGAATGAAATGCATAAACACCACAAACACCTGGGAAGGAAGCATTCATCAATTTGAATAATTTAGTTGATAAACGACTCCGCATGTGGACGTTTGGTGGAGCAGAAAGCAGTAGATTCTTAACAACACGAACCCATTTAACAGAATGTCGGAACGTAAATTAAATTTGGCGCGGTTGGAAAATGCATCTTTCTACCCTGCTACTTAAATGGTACGATCCAGTAAATTGAAGCAGTGAAGTGGCTCTTATTTTAAAATTACTCATTAAATAAAAACCCAAAACTTCAGTGATATCAGACAAAATATGTTATATCTTACTAATAATTAAAAAAGATGTATAAACATTGTGAAAGTGTAGCATTTTACGATAAAAGACACCGATTTAGCGAAGATGACGTCATTAGAACCTGTTTATGTGCGCTTGCATCGGGGAATTCAAGGTCAAAAGGTCAATTCAGACGCTGATAAGTTATTGGTCAAGCCTTTTTGTTTCCTTTATTCCGACAAAATTATACAATCGATCAAAAAAAGTTTAATACCAGAAGAAAGCTAACGAATAGTATTTTCATTAACCGCTTGCCGGCCCCAAAGTCGCTTGACCACAGTGAAACGAGTGAGAGCTTGCGAGAGCGGCCAAAGTGTGATTGAAACTCGCTATTTGCTCTTCTCCAACGCAAAAAGAGACGACATTGTGCTGGATAAATCATATTTTTTCCGACAAAAGTACAGAAAATTTGCATATGGTCTTTTTATATTATACTTTATGAAATGTTACCCGAGTGACTTCCGGGCACCCCAACGCTGGAAAGAAACGCACATTTTAGAAAACTTCACTTTTTCATGGAAAAATGCTTATTGTTCTATGCACGCAAGTCAGCTTGAGCGGATGATACAACGTTTCCATATGTTTAATATAATCAATATTTTTCTTTGTCTTCAAACCAGTCATTCCAATATTTTTTTTAAAGCTCAGAACGAGTAAAACTATGCAGTGCTACCTTAACCGTGTCTGAATTTACTAGGCAAAATAATCTCCCTTTTTTTTAAATCATGATTTGATTTGATTTTTTTCAAAATACAATAACTGAATGACAAAGAAAATGTAAACATTAGGTAAAATAACAATATGCAAACAATATAACTTAATTTCAAATTGTGATTAAAGGTAAAGACCAGTATTGTAAACGCCCCAATTTCAAAAAATGAAATGGAAGCTCTTATTACCAATCATGTGAAAGAATATGGTATGACAAATACATGATGATTAAAATTTTGCCGGGAAACCGCCTACTAATTGATATATTTGGTAAATTAGTTTATCCATTGGTATGTGAGAGATAAACGCACGTGTCGCGCACGTGTGCGTAGTCCCATATACATCTTTCTGTGTACAGTGCTTGTAACTTTACGAAGACTGGGTCAAATTTCTTATCATTTTGATGATTCCAGAACCTTGCAGTACACACCAATACTTATATGCTAGATGATCAACCTTTTCTGATCGATTCCACAGCGTTTCTTTCACAATGCAATCGCATGACCATAACTGGTCTTTATCTTTAACATAATATATACATTATATTAACGAACTTACTATTTCTATAATATATTGTTATGAATTTGAAGTATTATCCTAACTAGGCCTATCTGTGGAAAAAAGTTCAGGAGACCGCCATCATAAGCGACGCTTTACTTTGATGGCGGCCTAAGGTTTTTTTGTTTAACATGTGTTCATTGTTTTGTTTTGTTTTATTCGTTGTTGTTTTTTCTTTCGTGTGCTTGTTTTGGTCTCCGTCCACTTTTTTTTTAATGGTTTAACTGTAAATACCGGCCCAAAAGCTGAATTACATTCAGTTTATAATAAAATCACATGAAATACATAGCAATCGACAGGCATTTGACTTTTTTTTCTTCATCAAATGGTTTGTAAAGGTGTGGATAGCCGCTGGAACAGAAGTTTTCTATTCCTTCTCGATTGGACTAGGTGCTTACACAGCCCTTGGAAGCTTCAACAAGTTTCACTACAACTTCTATAGGTTGGTACAAAAAACACTTGCTTGTAATATCCTCTTCTCGTGGCAAGAAAATAAAAGCAGCGGGTACTAAGGCAAACTCGGCATCGCTCGATCAGCTATAAGATTTCAAGAGTTTGATTGAATTGCTAGCACCGGACCTCCATACAAAAACCATTAGTTTTCCAGGAGCAGTAAATAGACCACGCAGTAACTGATTGATAAATGAAATATTTACTTCAACCGCATTGGATGAATCATATTCTTCATGAAACCATTGTTTTCTGGGTTTACAGAATTTCACCGTTTGACATTTTCAAATATTACCTTTACTTCATATATTCCACTGTTTTCGCACTAGGTATTTGAAAAAGACGGTTAAATTTTTGTTTAAATTCATGCAAGTATAAATTCAGGTCAATTAATGGGGATAAAAAATACCCCAACCTCCAAACGAAGTAGCGAACAAACGTCTTTCAACGGTTTCCGGTAGTGGTATCAGGAACAACATGCTATAAACAATCTAAGAAAATCGGACACCGGAAAAGTGGTTACTTTAAAAACGGCGTCCAAGATGGCCGCCAATGAACAGATCATCAATCACAAATTATTCGGTCAATATATGGTTAGACCCCAACCGTTGCGGCAAGAAAAGGGTTTTCAACGGTTTCCGGTGGTCTTTGACATCAGAAACAACATATTAACAATCTAAGAAATTCCACCCCCGGAAAGAGGTGATTTTCAAAATGGCGTCCAAGACGGCCCCCATGCCTCAAATATCTGTACATCATGATACAATCATCTTAAAGATTTAATTCTGGTGTCAATACCTAGGTTTAGGGTTCGAAGAATCCATTTATACCACTTACATTACTCATTAGGTTATACCTACCATAAAGTCGGGAGATCCAAAATGGCGTCCAAAATGGCCGAAAGTCTCTCAAAATAACCGGAAGTTAGTTATTATTTACAGGAAAGCTGTTAATCTACATTTGCCACTCTCCACCCAGGTGTAAATGGGTACCTGATATGCTTGAGCGCTAGTTACTTTGGCAGCTCGGCTACGACTAGGGTAATATGTGTAAAGCGCCATGAGCGTCAGAACTTGGCGGATATCGGCGCTATATAAATAACCATATTATTTATTATTTAATACATGTAGCAATATTAAAAGTATGACCCGCCGGAACCACCGGAAACCGTTGAAAAACCCTCTTCTTTTTTTTTACAATTTTGGAGGGCAAACCGACTAATTTGCGATCTCGAACCGCGGACCTTGTGTCCAGAAAGCCCGGATCCATTTTATTGATTCATTCATTTTTATTTTTTTTTCACTGACTCCTTTATCTTTTGTTTTGCTTAACGATATATTCTTATAGAGATAGAGAGAGACAGAGAGAGAAGAGGAAATAATGGAAAAGAACACGGATGAATGACCTTTATTATCCGCTCAAGGGAATTAATATATACTGCAATAAGATCATACCTACGGGAAGAAAACATAGTGTATTTTTAATTCAGATATGGTACACCTACGTCCATTCATTTTGATGATTTTAATTTGTATCGATTTCTACCCGGTATGTCTTAAAGGTATAGACCAGTTTTGGTAACGCCCCCTTCTCAAAAAAAGAAATGGAAGCTCTTATTACCTATCATCTGAAAGAATATGATTTGACTAATACTAGATATAGCACACCAAAAATAATTACAACAAACACATGTTATTTGATGGTTGCAAATGATCAAGCTTTATGAAAGCTTCAAAAAACAAAAAACAGAATTGAAATCGGTCAATGCGTTGTGATTTTATATCATTTTTTTGATATCGCAAAATTACCGAAAAACCTGCCAGAAATGGTCAAATTGTCAAAAATGGCATAATTCGACAAAGTTGACAACTTAATTCATCACTTTCTTGGACACAAAAAATAAATTAAATTATCAGACACTAAAATATCATCTTTGTGGTAAAAAATACAAAAAAGAAAATTCATATATCTATTACCGTTTTGAAAACAGAAGCCAACAAAATAAGTAATTTTGCAATTTTTGCGAATCTGCAGATATAAAAAAGTTGTGAAAATAACTAAGTCCGCCTAATTAATATGCGCATATGTATTCAAATCAAAACCGAACATGATACATCAGTGAAACCTATGTATATCAGACAGGTATGGAAATATATTTCATTTGTAATAAAATAAAATCATGAATATTCATCAAATATGCAAATTAGGTAATTTCAGCTAATTATATATTCGCGCACTTATAATGCAAATTAGGAAAGTCAAATTGTTCATTTTGGGGGCATTTTTTAAATCATATATTCATAGATCATATTTACACCAAATATTGACCTTAAATTCCTAATATTTTTGCAATGCCAATACAATATGGCGATGGAAATTACTTGGATCACCGTCACAGCTATTTGCTCATGTGTTTTACAAATAATTCAGAAAAACCGATCATATGATAAGAATTTGTAGACTTTCAGCTACATCACAGTATATCTGCCTTTTTCAAAGATGTCAGATTTGAGGATTTATGACGATTTTCCGAGATACCATTCAACAGGCCATAACATTCCACAAGGACTGAATTTTAGAGTGGCAGAAACTTTAGTGACCCCAGTACAGTTGTGGCTACTTTGAGTGTAAATAACAAATTAATTTAATGAGTGAAACATATGAGGATATTGCATTTTTGTAGGGGAGTTTTATACATTGAGGTGCATTTTTTTTCACCACGCAGAATAGCAGCGCGAGTCAATGGGCGATCAGCGGGCCATGTCACACATGGCTTGAAAGACAATATTCTAATTCAATAATTAACATATTTCCCACATGCCTATAACAATGAAACTACACAGAATTGTAGTTAAAGGTATGCTCGAAATATATGTGAAATACAAATTCGAAAATATTGTTTAGTTTTTTTTTAATACATTTACAAAAATTGCTATTTCTACCAACTGACTGCTGTTGTGTGTGTGTGTTCGCGGGGCAGACTGTTTGCACAGGCAGTGTGATCACCCTACTAATACTCGATGATACAAATTTTGCCGGGAAACCGCCTACTAATTGATACATTTGGTAAATCGATCCGGCCTGGATAGATATATAGATATATATATCCAACATTGAACATTTGGGCATATATTTCTGTTTTTGTGAATTTAGTTTGAAGTATTGCCATCTAGAACCTCTGAAGGCAATATTTAAACTATATTGAATGGTTATTTTGCACCCAAAACACTTGAACCGCAATTTTACCACTACGGGTCTATGTCTTTTAGAAAAATATTTTTTAAATAGAAGGTTGGGTTTTCGGAAAGTTGAAAAATATTTATGAGCTTTATCAATCTTTGTATACGGTCAGTTTGAAAGAATATCATAGTAAAAGTGTCTCCTGAAAAGGATCGCTATTAAAACGCCGTCTTATATGATAAACACAAGAAAAAGATGAAAAGTGTGGACCAAACATTTATGTGCAGTCTCATAACTGATTTCTGTGAGATATTTCGCAAAATTAGTCTTTTTTATTAATGTTATCTGAAGCGGTTCTAGGAAAATAAAAGGGGAGCATTTGGGAGGGGATTTTATGGAACATGAGAGTTCTTGCTTTCATTTCTATACGTGCCTTTCAATTGTTCAGGGGTAAGGGGGCCTTGAAGAAATGGGGAATCACCCACCCCCCCCCCCCCCCACCCTAAGCCTAACCCTAGATCTGCTACTAATGTTGATCATTACAAGCTTTGTTTATTATAAACATCGATTATCTTGTACTCCATAATCAGCCTTTCCCAGTTACTTCTAGCTTGTTTATTTTACAATGAACCTGTATAATATTTACTCATAATTATCTTCAAGGCTATTTTGTGATTATTGATTGTCTTTAGGGACAGCATGATCGTAGCCTACTTAAATGTGATTACAAGTATCTACAGTGTTCTCATCGTCTCTTCATTCGTTGGCTTCGTAGCGTTCGCTGAGGTAATCCCAATAAGTGGAGCCGTTGATGCAGGTAAGAGTATAGTGTCAGCACCACTACCCTAATCCTAGCACCTCTGTTCTTCTGTTGGGGAAGTGATGTTGAGGGCTATACCCTTCTCATCCTCTAACCTTAACCCTAACCCTAGCACCACTGACCTACTGGTAGGAAAGGGGTTGAGGGCTACACCCCTCCTACCGTCTAACCTTAACCCTAACCCTAACACCACTGACCTGCTGGTGGGGAGGGGTAAGGGCTTCACCCCTACTACCCTCTAACCTTAACTCTAACACCACTGGCTATACTGGTGGGGGGGGATGAGGGCTACACCCCTCCCATCCTCTAACCTTAACCCTAACCCTTGATCTTCGAAGTAGTTGCTACAACCGGCCGTGTCAGACACGTTGCCCCGGGGTGCGAGATAGCACTCTTGTTGTGTGCCACCACTTAACACAATTATACAATAACGGTTAACATTTGACTTAATTACAAGAATAAAGCACTTAAAATTACTCTCATGCTACGGGTAAAAAAAAATATATAAAAATAAAAAAATAAAAAAAGAGAAAGGGGGAAAAAAGGACAGATTTTACTGTTTTCACTGTTCTTCTACACTTAACTATAGTCTAGATACAGTAAAGGAGATTGATCTGCAGTGACCTCTAAGTAAGCTATATGGTAATGCAGCAGAATTAATGATAGTCTATCGTATATATTTTGAGGAGGTATTAGCAAGGGAGACTAAAATATAAAAAAGATAAAGACGTATGACATAAAAAGAATATAATCGAAATGTCCGACTAAGTTCCGTGGCACAAACTCGGCATTATTGGACAAACCTAACAATTTGATAAACCTAACAATTATAAGGCTTGGTCTTGTTGCTCTGAGAAGACGATAGGCAAAGTAGAATCTCGAAATGCGATCATCGGGAAGCTAGCATCTTCACACTATGGCGCTGACCCCAAAACTGTACAAAGTGCAGCTGTTGCCCTCTGCATGTCATCCGCAGAATATGCTTGCCAAGTTTGGAGCAGATCAGCCCATGTGAAGAAGCTTGACACCACACTCAATAACACATATCGAAAGATAACAGGCTGCCTGAAACCAACAAAAGTTGAGGAGATATATCACCTCG
This sequence comes from Strongylocentrotus droebachiensis, assembly GCA_035222895.1. Lineage (NCBI taxonomy): Eukaryota > Metazoa > Echinodermata > Echinoidea > Camarodonta > Strongylocentrotidae > Strongylocentrotus > Strongylocentrotus droebachiensis. Next base: position 8,564 of record JAVYIG010013598.1, read on the forward strand.
CTGACATTGGATCTCCTAACCAAAGGCGCACTAACACCTGCCTAAATGAACGGATGAAGCAGGCGACAGATGACAGACACATGCTACACGGATACTTACAACCCCACAAACGACTTATATCCAGACACAGCTTTCTCGATTCTGTCCCACCACCTGAACAGAATCCTCCACCATCAGCCAAGCCCGTACTCATCAAAGGGCTTAACCTGAAGTGGCCGGAGTGGCAATGCTTAAATCGAATGCGGACGAGAATGGGGCGGTGTAAGGTCAATATGGCAAGATGGGGCTATGCCCATGAAGGAGATACTCTCTGCGACTGCGGAGAGACTCAGACGATGGACCACATCTTGCAGTGCGGCGGAACGGGTTGCACAGATGAAGACCTGGCCCTTGTTAATGAAACGGCCATTGCAGCAATCGGGCGATGGAAGAACTTAATTTAGTTAATTTACTTTTAATTAAGGAACTTTACATAACTATCTTGATCTAAGGAGACAAGAACGAACGAACCCTAACCCTAGCACCACTGACCTACTGGTGGGGAGGGGTTAAGTGCTACACCCTTCCCAACCTCTAACATTAACTCTAACCCTATCACTACTGACCTACTGGTGGGGAGGGGTATGAGGGCTCCTCCCCTCCCACCCTCTATCCCTAACCCCAACCCTAGCACCACTGACCTACTGATGGGGAGGAGGATGAGGGCTACACCCCTCCCACCGTCTAACCTTAACCCTAACATCACTCGCCTACTGGTGGTGGGGAAGGATGAGGGTTATACCCTTCTCATCCACTAACCTTAACCCTAACCCTAGCACCACTGAACTACTGGTGAGAAAGGGGTTGAGGGCTACACCCCTCCCACCGTCTAACCTTAACCCTAACCCTAACACCACTGAGCTACTGGTGGGACAGGGGTTGAGGTCTACGTCCCTCCCACCGTCTAACCTTAACCCTAACCCTAACGCCACCGGCCTACTGGTTGTGAGGAGGGGTGAGGGCTTCACCCCTTCCACCCTCTAACCTTAACCATAGCCCTAGCATCACTCGCCTACTGGTGGTGAGGAGGGGTGAGGGCTTCACCCCTCCTACCCTGTAACCCTAACCATAACCCTAGCATCACTCCCCTACTGATGGGAAGAGAGGTATTAATCTGCTACCGGTATATTTTTCGTATATTCAGTTAACAACTTAATTATTCAAACCCTTATGTTTGCAACTTTTGTAGGTATGTGAAAATGCATTCGTCCCAATCTAAGTTTCTTGAAAATGTGCCATATTAAAGCTTACATCTAATAATATTTAACAAAGGCCCTTTTGCAACTAGTCCACCTTTCCCTCTTGAATTTACAAGTTATTAATTAACAAGGGGTATTACTAACTTCATTTAAAAATGTATATTTTATTCTTGCTTGCGAAAACCGATGATTTTGAGGAGTTTGAGGACTCCCCCCCCCCCCCCCCCCCCCACCTGTTTCGTAGAACGTTTGAAATTAATACGTTGTGGGCTACTGTGTACCACATTAATCTACCAATGATACATCTTGGTGGTGAGAAACATTTTCAAAATGATTATCCCTTCCCGCTTAAATAATTATCATTCTGTATATTTATATGTACGTCCTTTGATATAAATCAGTTATTTCGTTTTCTTTTTTATCATTAATTTTGATTTTGTTTGATTACTTTAGGTCCTGGTCTATTTTTCGATGTCTTTCCACGTGCTTTTGCTGCAATGCCTGCATCAAGGGTCTCGGCAATTTTCTTCTTCCTAGTGGTCCTAATGATTGGTCTTAACTCTCAGGTAATCGGGGAAGGATCAAGGATTGGGATAGTCCAGTTTCAGTCCGTTCTTTGTTTTGATTCTTCTATCACACGCATCAATCCCACACACAGTGCGGCCCCTCCACTGATCGCGCGATCCCCCAAATTTCCGTCCGTTATCGGGGTAAATTATTATTTTTATTTTTTTTTGTCCTTTCTTTTTCTTTTCTTTTTTTCTTTTTCAATGATATTTTATTTTCTCCATTGCTTTTCACAAACAATAACAAAATAACAATAACAAACAATAACAAAATCGATACATAAAATAATCTGCATGTTAATATTATTATATAGAATATGATTTTACATTCACATCTAAATAATACAAATGAACTGTTACCATAAGCATGGAACATGCATGCATGAAGAAGGCATGAACATAAAAAGATATCTAAAAAATTATATTTGTTTTTATTTTTTAAACACACCCATACAAACATTTACATACACACATACACACACGTGCACAGACACCCACACAAACATGCCTTTCATTTTGTGAGAATCTCGACCACTATATCAGCCATGTCCATTTCAATGCTTCTATTCGCCTTCCTTATTTTAATTAATTCTGCACGAAGATATTCTAAATTTTCCCACATTATGGCCCATCTGTTATAAGAAGTACTAAAAAACAATATTTTTATGATATCTTTCAGAAATGTAAAGGAAATATGAAAAAGACCTGGATTGAAATTAATAGTATACTTGGTAATAAGAAGCAAAATGTTATACCATGTGAAATGTTTTCTGGTAAAAATAAGTATTTTTCGCGTGAACAGATTGTTGCGGAATTCAATTCATATTTTGCCAGTATAGGTAAAAAAAGTATCAAATTCCATTCCATGTTTACATAAGAATTATGAAAAATATCTTAGTTCACAACATATTGCCTCCATGTTTTTAAAGCCAACTACCGTTTATGAATTAACAAAGATTTGTGCTTCGTTTAATCCATCTAAAGCAAGTGGTTGTGATGACATATCCCCTCTGGTAGTGAAAGAAGCAATCTTTTGTTGTGTGGAACCAACATCATTAACCACTGGAGTGTTTCCAGATGCTTTTAAAATAGCAAAAGTAGTGCCGTTATATAAGAAAAACTGTCAACAAATTATAGATAATTATAGACCGGTTGCAATTTTACCTATATTTTCCAAATTGTTGGAGAGAATAATGTATAATAGATTGTATAGTTTTCTTACCAAATATGAGATATTAATTAATGAACAATTTGGATTTAGGAAAGGTCATTCGACCACTCATGGTGACTTGAATATGTCAGATTATGTAATAAATGCATTAGATAATGGTAATTTTTGTTTAGGGCTATTGATGGATCTTTCAAAAGCATTTGACACCATCGACCACGACATTCTTCTTTATAAATTGTTTTATTATGGCGTAAGAGGAGTAGCCTTAAACTGGTTTAGATCATATTTGATGTGTAGAAAGCAATATGTGGTGGTCGATGATGTCGAGTCCAACTTCAAAGAACTATCATGTGGGGTACCGCAAGGGTCTGTACTGGGACCTCTCCTGTTCTTGTTGTATGTTAATGATGTTGTCAACAGTTCTAGTGTCTTTCGGTTTTCATTATTCGCAGATGACACCGTAGTTGTCATATCCCATAAAAATGCACACAGACTGATTGCGCTGGTGGATGAAGAATTAAGTAAATTGCTTTTATGGTTCAGAGTAATAAATTACTTCTCAATCAAGAGAAAACAAACTACATCATATTTCGTTCAAAGAACAAGAGAGTTCCCGGAGACATTAATGACATTTCTGTTAACAACATAGCCCTTCAACGTGTACATTCACTATCCTTTCTTGTTGTTACTATAGACGAATTCCTGGACTGGAAGACCCACATTAAAAATGTAACTTTGAAAGTATCTAGAAGCATTGGAGTATTATCAAAATTAAAATTTACCGTTCCCCAAAATGTTCTAATGTTATTATACAACTCGATAGTATTACCCCATTTGTCTTACTGCAATATAGTGTGGGGAAATTCATATTCATCTCATCTAAACAAAATGAAAATACTTCAAAAGAGGGCAATTCGAATTTTAACATATTCAATGTATAATTCTCATACGAAACTATTATTTAGCAGAATGAAGGTTCTTCCTTTCCAAGAACTAATATCACTTAATACTTGTATATTTATGTATCATTTCCACACTGGTAATCTTCCGCACATTTTTCAAAACATGTTTATTAGTAATACATCCGTTCATTCACATAACACAAGGCAAACAAAGTTATTACACAAACCCCCTGTACGTTCAACCCATGCACTGAAATCATTTAGAATTGTGGGAATAAGTAAATGGAATGATTTAAACGAGGATATAAGATCAAGTTCAACTTTGTCTAGGTTTAAAGTTTTGTGCAAAAGGGAACTATTTATTAATTTGTAAAACTGGGTAGGAGTATAAGTTTTAATCTCATATTTCGCATTTATCATGTGTTTCCTCTTCTTCCTTTTTCTTTTAAATATTCTACTCTCTTCTTCTTCTTCTTCTCTCTCTCTCTCTCTCTCTTATAATATGCTTTAAAGTACATTGCATATTGTGTGTGTGTGTGTGAGTAAGTATGGCTGAGTGTGTTTGCAAGATATTTGTAATTGTTTTGTAATAAGTAGGAATATACATGTATCTCTTTTTGTTTTGCTTGTTATTACATGTTTTTATTATATTTGTATTTAATTCTATGTTAATGGGCCCCATTTACAAGCTCTGCTTCTCAGGGGTCCATAGCATGTCATCATGTAATAATTATTGTTCCAGTACCAGTGTCATTGTAAATTGTTTTTAATGATTGGCTGAATAAATTGAAATTGAATTGAAATTGAATTCACAAAGGAGGTTTGTCGACAAACCGAGGATTATGTACGTCATACGACGCGTTTTGACGCGTTTTTTTACAAACCTGATTTGTAAAAACGCGTCGAAACGCGTCATAATTATGACGCACGAAAACCAAGGTTTGTCGACAAACCTCCTTTGTGAATTCGGGCCAATGAGTGGAATGGCTAGGTCTACATTCCACGTTGGGTGTGTGTTATTTGATCAGCTGATTAGGCGCGCGACACGGAAACAGTAGAGAGGCTAGCCTCTTGTCGATGCCCTCGCGCTGTTGGAGTCTCTAAATTCTGACGAGCGAAGCGAGTCAGAGAAACCGAGGCGCTCGCGCTGAGGGCCTCTTGACAAGTGATCTGAATTATATATTCATGAGACCCGATTTCCTACTGAATTATGCATGTCTAGACCGCAGCGATTGTGTGTGTGTACGTGTGTGTTCGGGATTGCCCAACTAGGCTAGTCTGCAAGCACAGACCCTAATTTGACACTTTATCAAAAAATCATTGTGCCTTGAGAGAAGCCTAGCCCAGCTATCTACTGGTACCTACTGGTTGTACCAATATAGGTCAGGAACAGCTATAGTACGTGGCATATGGTAGTCTTATAGTGCACACTCTCTGTTACGACTGACCAGGGTTTGTGCTTGCAGACTACAACTAGGCGGCCAGTCTCGCTCTCACGGAGGGAATTCGCACAGAGCGGTAGATATTACGTCATAGTAGCTCTCTCTGATTGGATGACTTTCACCGAACTCTGCTGGGTCGGAATATTCGCCAAACAAAGTAAAACATAAGAAATCCAGATCACTTGTCAAGAGGCCCTCAGCGCGAGCGCCTCGGTTTCTCTGACTCGCTTCGCTCGTCAGAATTTAGAGACTCCAACAGCGCGAGGGCATCGACAAGAGGCTATAGAGAGACGGGCTGGACTAGGACTTGGCCAAAGTGGGATGGCGGGGGTCAGAATTCTGACAAGAATTAGAGGAATCAAAATCTTCAGATTGTCTTTACTGCCCTTTTTAATCTTACCCAGAGTGTCGGACAAGTGATAACAAAATATTTTCAATATTAATGTGTATTAAAAAACAAAAATTAAGTTTTAAAATGTCTGATTTAAAAAAAAGAGTCTGGACCGCATTGAACGAAAAAGTTATAAAAAGAAATCGTGGATCATCATACCAGAATCCTTAAATTCCAATGTTTTTAATTCGACTGTTTTCATTTAACATTATTTGTATCATAAGCAGGTTTCAGAATGTATTGATTTGAAAAAGAATTGAATTCAATCTATGCCTGATATTTTTTCAAAAAAAGACTCGATCGAGAATCTTTATCTGTAGATTGCATTTGCTTTACCTATACTTAATTTCCCAATAGTTAGACCTATATTTTATTTCCCGTTCGCCCTTTTAAATATGTTTAACTTTGATAACCTTTTCAACCTCTACAACATTGCAACTGTGTAAGGTCTGTACTGGTCGAAAAGGCCAACCCTTTTTCAACAATTTCCGACCTTCAATCTTTTTATCCTTTTCTCAACCTTTAAACCGTTTCGACCTTTTTCATCCGCTTAATTTAAGCCTTGTCATTCCTTTCAACATCTTAAATATTTTCAAAAACTTTGAGAAAAAAAAATTATTCTTCGTTCCGCTCAAATCATGTAATGTTTTGATACTCTGATAATATCGGCAAAAGACCATGTGGATGTGAAAGCATAGTTTATAATTTTCTCCCTAAAAACACTACCAACAACTCCCCATTTCATGAACTAAAAAACCTTATTTTTATCCTCCTTTTTTCTACGTTAGCTCGTCATGGTGAAGGCGTTCATCACGTCTGTCTTGGATCTTCTCCCTACCTCGCTGCGGATTGGGTATTATAAAGAGGTATTCGTGTTGGGAGTCTGCTTTGTAAACTTCCTGATTGGCCTTAGTATGGTAACTCAGGTAAGATATCGACACGTAAAGATATTTAGTGGTCAAGTAAATAAATTAATGAAAACATAATACTACCAATGACAAACTTAATGATATTGGATATTTGTATAGAGCACATATTCACCATGCGCGGTACGTGCTCATAGTGCTTACCCGGCTCCGCGAGGCTATCGGTTTCGGTGCTCACACAGCATCCAAGGAACTCGTTCCCACTAGTACCCATTTACCACCTGGATGGAGAGTGCAGGGGCGTACGCAGGATTTTTTCAAGGGGTGGGGGTTTTAAAATCGGGCCCAAAATATTTTGCTCCCGAAAATTTGAAAATCGCGCCGGCCGAAAAGTCGCTCAGTGGGGGGGGGGGGGGGGTAAGCGGACACTTTTTTTGTTTTGGGGGGGTGGAGTCCAAAAAAATCGCAACGACTCTCAGCCAGCCGAAAGGTCGCTCAGTGGGGGGGGGGGGGGGGGGGGGGGGTAAGCGGACACTTTTTTTTTTGGTCTCGAAATTTGAAAATTTGACATTTTCCTTCGTTGGGGGGGGGGGGGGTCACCTTTTTTAGGTTAGCCGTGGGCATAATTTTTTTTTTTTTTTTTTTTTTTAAATTAAAAAAAAAAAAAAAAAAACACAAAACACAAAGGGGGGGGGGGGGGGTTGTAGTTTTTTTTAAGGGGGTTTACACACATAAAAATACCAAAGGGGGGGTTTAACCCCCAAACCCCCCCCCCCCCCCCCCCCTGCGTACGCCCCTGGGAGAGTGGCATATGTAGATTGATGTCTTGCAAAAGACATTAGTGCCGCTGGAGAACTTGAACTGCAAACCCTGTGATCCACAGTCTGAAGACGTTTCTACTTGACCACAACAGCTCTACACTTCTGAGGGCTGTTGATAAAGAATTCATTCATCAATTCTATTTTATAGAGGGGTGTATGATAATATCAGCCTGATAATAAATGTTTTATTTTCTTATAAAATGTATAACTTCCTTCTTGGGAATGTCAGATTTTCGTCCAACATTCATTAATCTGTTTATCTCAATTTCCGCCTGCCTCTACTGAGATCAACTTGAAATCAGATTTGACAGTTCTCGTTCCTCTGTTGAATCGTTCAAGAAGTATCTTGAAACATATTTGCATGTATTCACATTGTAGTTAACTGTGTGATGTTTATATTATATTCTTGTTATTAGTTTTTAGTTTACGATCATCAATTCGATATAGTGCTATGAAAGAAACCAGTACTATATACATTTATTATCAATATAATTATTTTCATTAGCATTATATTTACTGTTATTATTATTATCAATACTGTATTTATTGGGCCTTATTGAAAGAGTCAAAAAGCCAGTGATGAATATGGACTGTACCTCATTATTAAGAAGACAAAGGTTATGATATGTGGAGGAAAGAAGGACCATCATACTCAAGCTGATGGAGAGGATATCGAAGTAGTCAACCCTGTCTGATTGTGGATGGTGGTGGAAGCTCACCAGAAATTAGATGACGTCTCGCCATGGCTAGATCATCTGCCATAAGCCTTACTGACATTTGGAAAGACAGAGACATCTCAAGGAACACCAATATTCATATGATGATTGCTCTGGTCTTTTCAATCGCCACATACGGGTCAGAGACGTGGGCGCTTGGAGCAGCAGAAAATACATGCTTTCGAAATGTAGTGTTGGAGGAGGATGCTGAGGATATCCTGGACGGCTCATAAATCAAATGATTTTGTCAAGATACAAAATAGAAGCGGAAGCCACCCTATGCTAGAAGATAGAAAAGAACAAGTTGCGGTATTTTGACACATATCAAGGAGAGAAGGTGACAACATGGAGAAGATCATAACCCAAGGTCATGTTGAGGGTCAACGGAACGTGGTTGGCCAAAGGTTCGATGAGCTGATGGACTAAAAAAAAAATACTGGCATGAACATCTGCACAGCTAATCGCTATGCCCAGGATAGAATTGGTTGGAACTTCATCATATGGGGTCACAAAGGGTCAGTCATGACTTATAGGACGCCGACGACGACGAGGATTATCACTAATGATAATCATTAGTAGAAGTAGTAGTTGTAGTAGTATTAGTAGTAGTAGCAGTGACAGTAGTATTGTTATCATAATTATTATTATTATCATCATTATGATTATGATTATTATATTTATTGTTATTATTGATTACATTTTAGGGTGGTCTCTACGTCTTCACGCTCTTTAGTCGCTATGGGGATAGTACCTTCCCTATCGTTTGGATATGTTTCTTCGAGAGCATCGCCATCGGATGGTTTTATGGTAAAAATTTATCTTTGATTTGGTCAGAGATAAGGAAACGAAACAAGCCATTGCCCAATTCAAATCATTATTATGTATGACTATTACTTTATCATCACCAAATGTAACTATGTTTTGTATTATGTTCTTTATAAACTGTGGATGAGCCTTAACTTTACATGTAAGCGAAAGAACTATCCATGTTGAACGTATATATCGGACAAATAAATACATTGGATTGAGGCTAACTGCCCCTGGTCCCGAATAAGTCCGGAGCCTTCTTCAATGAATCTTTTAACATTGCTAGGGGCGCCAGCAGCTAGACCGCGGCGGTTGTCCGGAACTTGAAAAAATAATGATAAAATAGTGCCCTGGTAGTTGCTTGTTTCGTTATTCATATTCTAGAAGAAGAAAAAACAGTACAGGACAATTACCATCAACTGTTTAAATTGAAGAGTACATTCTAAAAAGAGTGGGGCGAAATGTTTTCACTTTCCTTGTTTTCCCATCATATTATTAAGTAAAGATTAAACCAACTCTTTTTGTGTAAAGACATTTAGGACAATAAGATTGTCAAAGTATTGAAACAAGTGTAAACTTGCTCTATGGATCAGAAGCATGAATTATGAAACAACGGACATTAAAATGTTTTAAATGTGGCTGCGGGGGATGAATGGCATGGAAAAAATAGGTTGGGTCTATAGAGTTACAAAGTGAAGTCTCACAAAAGAGTGGGGGAGGAGCGAAAGATTCAAACATCATGGAAAGAGAAACTGAAGAAATGGATTAAACATACTCTACGGCATGATACAGACTCCTGATCAAAAGATATCATTGAGGGTGGGGTGGAAGGAATAAGACGGATGGCAAGGAAAAGAATAATGATGTTGGATGGTATCAAAGCTAATGATACATGCCGAAAGATGAAGGAAATAGCTCAAGACAGACAAGGGTGGGGTGTTTTTATGATTAAAACCTGCGTAGCATAGCAATAGAGAGAGAAATGTTGCATGTGTCTCTTCGACCATTTTTCAATTTTAATTTATGTATTTACATTTTGTGTGTGTATCTAAGGTAATGGGACGATTCTCATACAACATTGTCGAGATTCTAAGATGGAGACACTTTATGGTACATCGTTAAGCTGGTCAGTCACTGTCACAACGTATGACAACTAGTTTTAAGTGTAACATTTTTTTACATCTCCAGATTATCGCAAATTATCAAAGTATTGAAAGGAATGTGTAACTTCTTAATTTTCTTCCCTCTTTTGTTTAAAGGAGTTAGAAGGTTCTCCCGGGACATTGCCTAAATGCTGAGATGGCAACAGATTGAATGGTACATAATCTGCTGGCCAGTCACTGTTCCTATTATTGCTCTGGTAAATATCTCTCCGAATATAGATGGCCCTTATTCTACTGACATTTAAAGTGTAGAAATCAATAGGATATATTTTGCTCTGTATGTTAAGGATTCCAAGTTGCTGTACTACAAAGAATATTTGAGCTTCAAACAATATTATAAAGAGATATTGCGAGTTAAAATACTCTTTCACTAGATACAAAACTAGTAAAGTAGTCGACGCATCGTAATTGCATGGAGGAAAGGTGCTCGAGGAACCCAAGTCTGATTTGGGTTCCGTACGCGCCGTTAACTACCCCCTAGGACAACTACCCCCGGATAACTACTCCCGAACAACTACCACCCGGAAAAATACCCCTACGGCAACCATCATCTAGGAAAACTACCCCTCGGACAACTATCCTAGAGGGTAGTTGTCCGGGAGTAGTTGTCCGGGGGTAGTTGTCTGGGGGTATTTGTCCAGGGGTAGTTGTCCTAGGGAGTAGTTCTAGGGGGTAGTTGTCTGGGGGTAGTCGTCCAAGGTGGTGGCTAGCTGCCCTAGGGTTTTGATGTCCAGGGGGTAGGTGTCCGGATACGCTTCCAAACTGACAAAAAATAAGAAAGCTCACAATGAATATTTAAACCTCGAATTAAGCAGGACTCGACTTTCTCTTTATTCTACTCTACAGTGCGTCCCAGAAAAAACGAAACCGACAATTTTTTACTATAACTTAATCACAATTATAATTAATAAATGACACATAAATTGGTAAGCTTAGATCCTCCTCATTCATTTCATGGAACTCATATGATGCATATTTCACACATGAGTGATTAAAACCAATTTAAAGAGAGGGTAACAAAAGATTTGTCAAATAATCGTGTAAAATACATTCTATTCTCAGCTCGTTTGGATCGGCAACATAGTGTACTGGGCCCCGCTGTCCTATTCCTCTGGCTACCCGAGCTGGGCCGACGGGCTCGGCTTCTGTATGACCCTCTCGTCGATGGTGTGCATTCCCGCAGGAGCGGTCTACTCCATCTTCTACCACATGGTCAAAGGTGAAGGGCCCACTATGACGGTAAGATTATGAACAGGATTTTAGGGCTTTTAATTGGTGATCCTCAAAGGGAATACGGCTTCCCTTTGAGCAACGGGTGCGCCGAATAGGACAAAAACAATGCAACTTCTTTTTCTTTTTGTTTCTTCTTTTTTGGCATTGTTGTGCCTACAGGGGTGTAAACAGGGAGCCAAGGGGACACACATTTTTTTTCTCATGCCGCCTCCTAGGGAAATTTGTAAATAAGTGCACCCCCCTCCCCTAAAGTATAATTCTAAATGCTTAGTAGATACGAAAATATAGGCTAGGCCTGGACTTTTAAAGCTTTTATTATTTTGTTGGAGGAATTCACTTTCTTCTCTTTTATTGGGGGGGGGGGGTATATAAGTGCCAATTCCAAAGAAGCCTAAGGCAAGTGTTTGTGAAGATTTCCGGACAATTAGCCTTATGAGCCATGTAACCAAGTTGATCTTAAAGATCATTCTCAACAGAATAAAAATTCAAATTGGCAATGAAGTAGGAAAGGAACAGTTTGGTTTCAGACCTCAAAGTGGTACTAGAGAAGCCATATTCCTTTCGTTTGAAGTCCACTCCATGATGTCAGATAAATAGTGAAATTCCCTCTCATAAGAATTACTAAACCATTCTTCTTCCAGTGCAATTCTTCAAGTCCTCTGGGTAGAGTATTTTCGTACTTTGGTGCAGTTCTGTGAACGAGTGCATCATGCTGCATATCGTGTGAGCCTCAAGAAAGGTTCTAGCAGGTTAAAGAACTGAGTAGTAAAAAGTGCTCCTTGTGCAAGTAAAAACTAGCTCCTTTTCCGACTACCTCTGACCAGGTGTTACCCCCAACCAGCTGCCTCTGAAACTGCTCCATTTCTTTGAAGTAGATTGAAAACCGAACGAGTGATTCTTTTTTTGGGGGGGGAGGGGAGGGCTTCACTCCTCACATTGCTGCGTTAATACAATAAAATCCTGATTATTTTTTTTTGTGTGTGTGGACATTTGTGCCTTTCAACATGTTTAACAATAATTCTTCATTTTGTTTTTCTCCATTTCAGAGGCTGAAAATGGTTATCCAACCCACTATCGTTCCCTTTCGTGACGAAGTACATGTAGAACCAGCTGGTGTGGAAATGACCTAATATCATGAGAGTCAATTTAAAAAAAAAAATTATGTAATAGTGGAAAAGATTGAAAAAATAATCACTTGCAGTTTTGAAGTCGTATGCTATCTCTGAAATGATACGGAATTATATAATTACTTTAATTTGTTTAATTTTCTTCGGTTTTAATTTATATTTGATGAGAATTACAAGTCATTGGATCGCAAACTTTAATAATAGGCCTATTCAATTTTACCTCAATAAAAAATTGTGATTTTGAAATATATTGGGCAGAATTCGTAAAAGAACAAAAGCAGTTTAATAATTATGCTTTTTTTTTTTCCTCCTCAAAATTATTATGGTAGCTTGGCTTACAGTAAATTTTATTCTCATTTGAAAAGATCGGCCTATGGTGTCTGACATGGACAATTTTTACAATGTCATCAAATAATTTCCCTTCAAATTAATGGTTACACATCAAAAGTATGTAATTATTATTCTTGTGTTTAGATATATAACATTGATAAACTCTGATTTATGGAATAACCTGTAAATTAACCCAAGGCCAATTTCGATACACCCCATAAGAAATCATTTTCGGATTACGTAATATGCACATATCAATCATGTCATTTAGGTGACGGACAAAACTACTGAAATTGCCCTTTGGTTGATTTTGTTTGTATAATTACTCTCGTGTTCCGTTAATCATAAGAATAAGGGGGAAATTAGACAATTCAAACGCCTAATATAATTAAACGACGTCGTCTTTATTATATATTTATATCCATCTTTTCTTAGATTATATGCTGTTATATAAATGATGTTTTATATTGTATGTTTTTGCATTGTTTCTATATATATTATTACATAAAAGGAGTCATTTTTAAAAAGTCTCAATTTGCGCCTGCATGTATGCATAATTCGACCTCTATTGTTTCATGTACTGTAATGAATTGTGGAGAAACAATAATTGTAACATGTTTTTTTAATGGAAAATAAATGATTTGATTTGATTTGATGCTTTTTGAATGATAGCAGTTATTCCTTTTGTGTAGTTTACAGTGTCTTGGTATGTTAAGGATTATTAGGATTTCAACTTACTTCAATGCACGGGCGTCAATAATAGGGGGAACAGGGGGACATCCCCCCCCCCAAAAAAAAAAATCAAGGGTAGGGGACATAATATCAAATGCCTCCCCCCCCCCATGTTTTTGACCTCCTTTATCATGAAGCTCAAGTGTTGCACTGTGTAAGTTCGAACCCTGTGTCCCGTTGCCCGTGGCACACACCTTGTTATGTTTTGTATATAAATTCGAGGGCAAGTCTTATTACCTGTTGAATTTTATATGAAGCGTGAAATAATTTTGAACATCACCTGCAGGACCAGACGGTCTGAGAAGCTTAAAGTGCAATTTGGTATTATTGGCTTTTCAGTGTTCTCATTTTACTGCAAATCAATCAAATTTAACAAGTATATTTGTATAGTATTTCGTATTTGCCCCCGAAAATGTGAAAATCACGCCGACCAATATTTCGCTCAGTAGGGGTGGGGGGCAGTGTGAACACTAACTTTAACAAAAAAAATCCAGGGGGGGCGGGCCCGTCGCCCCCCCCCCCCTCCCCCCCCCCCACCCCCCACCGTGGATCCGCGCCTGGGGGGGGGGGTAAGGAGCACTATTATCGCGCCGGTAGATATTTCGCTCCTCGGAGGGGAGCACTAGTTGTTGTTTTTTGCCCCCGAAAACCATACTTGTCGCTTTGCCCCTGGACCCCAAGCAGTAAAGGCTATTCTATTCTATTCTTTTCTATTAGGCTATAGTTCATCCAGACGTTGGACAAAGCCCTCCTCATGAAATTTCCATTCTCTTCTGTCTCTAGCTGTCCTAGTCCAAGCGGCCGTTCCCATGTATGATGTTAGGTCATCTCTCCATCTTCTCTTCTGCCTTCCTCTTCTTCTCTTTCCCACCCTTGGTTGCCATTCTGTTAAACGATTTGTCCATCTATTGTCCTGCAGTCTTGCTACATGCCCAGCCCATCTCCACTTTGATTCTCTTACTTTCTCCATGATGTCTTTAACCTTTGTTTTCTGGCGTATGACTTTGTGGTTGATTTTGTCTCGCAGAGATAAATGCGACATCTTTCTCTCCATAGCTCTTTGAGTAGTCACAAGCTTCTGTTCTAGATCCTTTGTCAATGACCATGTTTCTGATCCATATGTCATAGTTGTTAGAATGCATTGGTTGAACATTCTTCTTCTTAGTGACATGGGTATGTTTTTATCGGTCAACATGTCTTTGTATCTTCCAAAGTTCATCCATCCTGCTTTTACTCTCATCATAACTTCTTCTTCAGTAAAGGCTATATAGTCTCAAACAAATCTACACATTCAAGCTCACTCACACATGATATATTGCGACACTTTCAAGTTCATGTATATACAAACGGCAACAGTTTCAATATAAAATTGTTGTATATTGTATTACATTTTCACTAACGATGAATTTACATTGTAATGCAATTTTCAAGTTTCCCAGGTTTATTTAGGAGAATAGAAGATTGATATTGTTAAGTTGTTCGATAACATCACTAAATTTGATTTGATTGGGTACCCGGTAGGATGCGAAAGCTAATGTGGTTTGATTAGCAAGTGGCGCTTGTAAAATGGCGACTGGCTGGAATGCTCCCCAGGGAGTGGAGAATGTGCATACCTTGTGTGCGGGTAAGCCTGAATCCGATGACCGGGGTAATAATAATATGTTGTAAAGCGCTGTGATACACAGTCATGTATGTCTGTGAGAGCGCTATATAAATGCCAATGTTATTATTATTATTGGATATATATCTCAATAAAGGCTATATAGTCTCAAACAAATCTACACCATTAAACTTCAAGCTCACTCACACATGATATATGGCGACACTTTCAAGGCTACGTATTATTTCAAGTACAAACGGCAACAGCTTCAATATTAAATGAAGTTCTTTTCACTTAAATCATTGGTCTGGAAACAATAATATTTGCCCATTGTTGTATATTATACAACATTTTCCATAACGATGAATATATATTGTAATGTAATTTTCAGAAAAACCATACTTGTCACTTGTTATGTTTGTTATATGATACTAAAGAAAATCGTTACGCTTATCGATAGGATAATGTGAATAATAACATCATTACGTGCTATTATTAACCGGACTAGACATGTAAACAAAAATGTAAACATGCATACACTTTTGCAAGCAAGTTTTTCAACAAGAAAATACAAACTTTGAACAACGTTTTACATTTTAGTCTGGACAGATTAGAAGATGCTTTGAAGCATGCCCTACACTCTTAGTTGGACTGTAACAGTTGTCTTCTAAATTCTTCCATATATGAATTTAAAGGAGGTCAATAATCGTTATGAAAACACCACTCTCGTTAGGTTGACACATCAATATATATTGTGCATACATGTAACAATTTGAAAATATTTTTTCTTTGGGGGGGGGGTGAGGGTGTGGGCAATCCAGAAAGGGACCGATATGTGAAAAATTGGGAACTAGCCCATGGACTGTGGCCTAAATGGAGGTTTACTGATACATGTAGGTCACTTCACAAAAATGGCATACGTAGTCCTTTTTTGTGGATACTTTTTTGAGCAAAACACAAAGTAGGTGGAGCCAACGTCTACACACGTCACATCGCACCCATGGAGGTTTTGTGTCTGTGTCCTTCCCTGGCTTTTCACGCGACACATATATTCCCTCATGTCTTTTTCGAGATGCCCCACCTTCCGAGGATCTATTCCCTTCGACACAGCTAGAGCGTTCTGCAATTGAAAGCGAAATGTGCCAGTCAGGGGCGGCGATCCGGGGGGGGGCACTTCCCCCTCATTTTTTGTAGGGGGGATCTGAAGGGCCCAAGAGTGCAGCGTTTAGACTAATACAAATGCAAAAATCTTCTCGCACGGTCGCTACGCTCCCTCGCATGATATCCTTCAAATAGACGAGTAAATATTGAAGAAAATATGTATTCAGTTGGTATCACGTAAGCACAGTTTACATTGTATGTTTACAACATTAAGAGTTATAGGATAAGATCTGTGGCACAAAAATGAATTTTCAGCTTGCTCTTTTAGAAAGTCCCTTTCTGCCTACTTACTAAAATTTACCTAATAAATATTTACAACCCTTTGAAATGCACACTAGATACCGGCAAAGTAAAGTTGAAGTGTGAAAAAAAGTATATTGCTTGTTTTTATACTATAGTTTTGCTAAAGAATGTAATTTTGTAATATACAACAAACCTGTGAAGGGGTAGCATAGAGCTATATAATAAGACTAGTCACTTCCGTCACCTCCTCCCCTTTCACTGGCGTACTGATGGGGGGACCGGTAACCCCCCCCCCCCCCCCCCCCAATAAAATCAAACATGGTTTATTTCTAATTTGATACCAGCAATTTACAAATGTTGCTAAAATGGCATTGTTTTCCCCTGGGATCCCGGGGCTCTACCCCCGGGGCTCTACCCCCTGGACCCTTCCGAGGGCCCTAAGGCGACCCCTAGAAGCTCATCCGTCTGAACGTAATTTGATGCCTTAAAACCCTGAGCTTCTGGGGGCGGCGCCCCATAGGCCTCACTCCAAATCAGTGACCTGCCGGTATCACACAATATGCCAATATGCTCATCTGACCATAATTAAATGCCTAAAGAACCCCTGAGCTTCATGGGGCTCCGCCCCTTGACTCCCGCCGGGGCTTTGCCCCTGGACCCCACGCCAATTTAAGCTTTTTGCTTCGCTCGCTTTGCTCTACCTGACCGTAAATACTTGAGCCCCACCCCCCCCCCCCCCCCCCAATATCCCCAACGTTTCTGCTCATAACGCCACTGGCCCCTCTTGCTCACTATGTTCCCTCGTCCCTCGCATTTCGTCCCCGCCCCCCGGTCATGAAAAGAAATCGCCGCCCCTGATTAAGATTGTAGAAGCCCTAATTGATTGGAGAGTCAGCCAGCTAGCTTAAATGTATCCTCTTCTCTGTCGTCGTGTATTTCTTTGTTTTTCCTTTGATCTATCCTCTTCTCTTTCCTTGTGGATTTCCCTGTTTTTCCTTCTCCATATCCTCTCCACTCTCCTTATGTATTTCTTTGTTTTCCCTTTTCTATTATCTTCACTTCCCTGGGTTGCTGCTGGTGATTGTAAGCGGTGTGTGTGTGTGTGTGTTGTGTGTGTGTTGGGTTTTAAAAGCGGTGTGCGCTGATGACTTAGACTCTTTCACCAGAGCACTTCTTGGATTTTTTTCACAAAAATGGCCAAACAGTTGTGTAAACAAATATATGCGCATCCGGGTGCATCGCACCGCAACACCGCAAACATTACTATAAAGTTTACACACTAAAACTTGAAAGAGCACGTCATGCTGAGTCACAGCTACCGTACATGTGTTTAACCCCCCCCCCCCCCCCCTCCCCAGAACAAACTCAGTTTTGGCACGCCCTTACAAAAAAAAACCATGGTAGTACCATGGTAGTGCCATGGTATGGTACTGTACCATGGTAGACGGTATATTGGCCACGGTACATAACCATGACATAACCACAATTATTACGGTAGTACCACGGTATAGTATACTACCACGGTACTGTACCATGGTACAGTACCGTGGTATACTACCGTGGTACAGTACCATGGTATACCACGGTATATATTGTGTTCCAGTACCATGGTACAGTACCGTGGTATACTACCGTGGTACAGTACCATGGTATACCACGGTATTATTGTGGTCCAGTACCATGGTATAATTTACAAATCTACTACATAATTAAAGCACTTTCAACACAGTATTCCTCATAATATTTGCCAGCCCTTGTTTATTTAATTTTGAAATAGCATGCTAGTGGTCTGCAAAGTAGACGCAAAGATGACAGGAGCTGGCATGTCCACTTTCAACTCAATTATCCATCAGCCGCTTCTCTCGCAAACACGATCTGTTAACAAAAGACATCACAATAATGTTGATCATTATTGTTAAATTTTCATATGACGTATCAAACATCAAACAATGGAAACAATATGTTCACTTTAAAAAAAACGTTTATTCAAACGAGCTAAAATCTAGCTCGCTTAAAATATATAAAACAATTTACAGTCGAAAACTGAGTCTATTTCTATAGCGAAGACTGCCGCTTGTAACATCATTATCCAGGACACTAAACATTTTCAGCACACAACAATATTTTAAAGTGGTAAGTCTATTTCTATAGCGGAAGACTGCCGCTCATATTCAAATTACATAGTACACTATAAAAAACTGTCCTTCCAGCGGAGGTGCGAGATTCGTTGACGATGTCGTACTCGAATTCAGTCGAAAGACGAAATTTGAAGAAACAATTGGTGACTAGGCCTTCTTGGCAGATCGTAGATGATGTCGGTGATCATAGTACAGTTCAAAAATGAATGATGAACGACAGTCAAGAGTCGGCGATGTCGATCGGGATCGGATGCGGAGTCCGTGTTCGGCGATGGTGAAACGCGGTATAGAGTTTGACGTCGAGGGTGATTGAAGACAGAACGATAGGTTAGGTCATCATTAATCGGAGTCAGGATCAGACCTGCAAACGACGAAACGCAAATCGAAGAAGGTAAAAAGGAGGTTCTTACCTTTAATCAAAGTTCGATGAGACTAGTGTTCAAAGACAGAAAAAACGTCGATAATGCCAATATCCAATTCATTATTAGAGTTCGCAACAATCTTCAAAGTTCAAACGCGAAAACGGAGGTCGACGTCAAAGACATGGTGATGGTGGCGTTGATGTATATTGGTGAAGATGATGATAAAGAACGAGGTCGATATGGAAACTATTCATTTGTCATGTTGCGTCTATATCTGTAATTTAAAAAAGACAATTTTGAATTAGAGTCTATAAAAAATTTAAAAAATGAATATCAACGACTGTCAACATAAAATCACACAGTCACAGACGCAGACATGACATCGATTAAGCGTAATTCGTTAATATGCTGGGTTTTTATGCAGTATGTTCTAAAAAGAATAAAACATTAAATCCTGCGAGCAATGATACTATAATCACAGCAGAGTTAATGTGTATGAAAATGGACAAATTTTGCTTCGAATGATATCTGCCCCATAAACCCATCAAGATCCTACATCAAATTACGTACATGGGTTCATACATGTTCAGTCTTATCCTGTCGGAATGTGTTTTAAGTCCCAGTTAACACTGTCATAAATAACTATCTAGACATCGAGTAGATCTATGTACATATTGTAAATAAGGTAGATGATTCTTAAACTTACCCATACTGTTGTAGATTAGCAGGAAAACTCAGTATTCAGCATTATTTTGCAGAGAAAACACCAAGATTCAGTCTAGCCCCTGTCTAGGCAAAGCTACATTGTGAATTTATAATGCACACAGTAGCTATATAGTGTATCTTGTGCGTGCACTATTCGCAATGCAAGCTTTGTACAGCGATCCTTTGACACGTACACAGTACACATAGCTAGCCATTCAAAATATGCGGGGTTATATTGCACAACGGTTTCAAAGGATTGGCTGTGTGTAGTACGTGTGTGTATGTGTGTGTATGTGTGTATATGTATATGGGGCCTGTAGGTATGACCTTCTTTATGATATTTCAAGCTGTTGCACAATTTCTAATGTACACACCATTGATAAATGGCCAAATGAAAATAAGTTTTCAACTCCTGCTTTCCCCTAATAATAATTACAAACGTTTTAACTACATTAATGAATTTGTTAAAATAATAAACTTAAGTCAGATTGCTAGATGTATTTTTTAATTGTCAGTTTTTCATTTCAACTAAAATCTTAGAAAACTTAAAGACTATGAAATTACATAATTGTACTGGATTCACGCGATATCATTTTTTTAAATACATTTTTTTCTTTCTACAATTCTTATATTTTTGTTTGAATATTTTTTTATATTCATAACAATTTTGTTTTTAATGATACTTATGAGTTTTTTTTTTTTTTTTTTTTTTTTTACAATTCTTTTCAAATATTTTTGAACAATAATTATTATAATTGTTTTGATTTTTCTTCATGATTCTGAAATATTTTTATTTTTATTTTGTTATTAATTCTTATGTTTTTTTTATTTGGTTTCATGCGTCCGCTAATTTGTTGTTGTTTTTGTTTTCAAAATTTAAAGTCCATTCTTTGAAACAGATTTTGTGGGTCGGTGGAATTGTGTGCACGAGGTAACTTTGAGTAGGTCTGTAACACACTCGGTTATACTTCGTGTGTTTAAACCATGCCCAAAGTTACCTTGAGCAAACGATTCGGTATATCAATAAGTTATAAGGAAACTGAAAAAGAGCAAAAACAAATGACAAACTAGTGCCAAACACAGAATCATGTTAACCATGGTAGTACCAAGGTAAGTACCATGGTAGTACCATGGAAGTCCGGTAGTACCATGGTATTACCATGGTAGTTCCATGGTAGAATCATGCGTACCATGGTAGTACCATGGTTATTATGGTAATACCATGGTAATACCATGGAAGTACGGTAGTACCATGGTAGTACCATGGTAGTATGGTAGCACCATGGTAGTACCATGGTAGTACCACGGTTATTATGGTAATACCATGGTAATATCATGGAAGTACGGTAGTACCATGGTAATACCATGGAAGTACGGTAGTACCATGGTAGTACCATGGTAGTACCATGGTAGTACCATGGCAGTATGGTAGTACCATGGTAGTACCATGGTATAATTATGCCTACCATGGTAGTACCATGGTTATTATGGTAATACCATGGTAATACCATAACAACCATGGTAGTACCATGGTATACCATGGTTTTTTTTTTGTAAGGGCGTACTTAAGCCTGGTTATTGAGCGCAGAAGTGCATATACTGGACAAGACACTATGACATACATTCGGCGTTCATCATAGCTCGAAATATATCTTGACTATAGGACAGACCTGTATATCAGCTAGACCTATCATACCGAACTATAGAATATGTCGGGCCAGGCAGCGATGGATCGGGAACGGTGGAGTTGGCGATTTGAATCTTTAGGGACGAACATCGGCTTCGTAGCCTGCTTTCAGAATTTATGGCGCTTCCCTTACCTCTGCTACTCCAACGGTGGTGGTAAGTACTTTGATCTTGCATGTACATCATGATGGTTGCTCTATGTGGGGGTAGGTCCCGTCAGACCTCAGAATTCGCGAATTCGCATGTATTTATGGTAGTCGTATGCATGAAATCTAGGTCGAAGTGTGAGAAAACACCCGAAGTTCAAAAAGTTCATTTCATTCAAAACCGCACAAAAACATGACCCTTTTAGAAGGTAAGGTTGTGAACGGGGCCATAATATAGTCTACACTAATGTATACATTAACCATTTTTCTTATTGTTGCGCTCAGTGAAAATTTTCAGTTTTTAGGGTTAACTATGGATGAGCATTTATCTTGGAAAAATCATTTAAATGCTGTATGCACAAAGTTGTCCGGAAGTGTAGGTGTCATTTTTAGATCAAAATTTAGTTACCCGAAAGAGTGTTGATAACGGTATATATAATAACAGTATCATTCTTCCTTATTTGACATATTGTAATGGTGCTTGGGGAAACACTTTAGTATAATAAAGTCATATCTTGATAAGTTGAGAATATTGCAGAAGAAGTCAATATAAGGCTTATTACTAATTCTAATTATAGGCATCCAAGTTCTCCGTTGTTCCTTCGACTAAGAATGTTACCACTAAGTGGACTTGTGTCGTTCAATTGCGTATTGTTTATATTTAAACTTTAGTCTATGCCTCATGAATGTACGTTTAATAAAAGATTTATTCCGTCAGAACTCACAAATTCATAATTATAATACACGTCAAAATCAGCCTTTTGCAAGAACAAAATGTCACTCGATCGGACCTCTTTCAATATCTCTTGCATTAAAGAATAGAACAGTTTGCCTGATGATATAAAAAAAAACAGTACAACTCTTTTTAAT
Organism: Strongylocentrotus droebachiensis; assembly: GCA_035222895.1. NCBI lineage: Eukaryota > Metazoa > Echinodermata > Echinoidea > Camarodonta > Strongylocentrotidae > Strongylocentrotus > Strongylocentrotus droebachiensis. The sequence goes on from JAVYIG010013598.1 coordinate 30,980, forward strand.
TCTAGGTTTAGAAGGTTATTCAAAACGTACCTACTTGAAAGAGTGACATAATTTTGTTCGTATCTTAATAATGTCTCATTCTCAAATGCTTTTTGACCACAAAGGACCTACTCATCAGTGTGTTTGCTGTGTGTGTATGTTTGCGTGTGTGTGAGTATTCGTGTGTTCTATACTTCTGTAGCTTAGTATTTCCATCACTTGTGTAAGTTACATTCTTTACATTTACCTTGCCATGTCATACATCTGGAAGCTTTTTATCCTTTGAGCGAAAAATAACACTTTGGGTCTTTTGAACATTCAACAATAACTTGTTGCAACAAACTTACAATCCCCTTATTCTGCGGAGAAAAGGTATATCGACATGAAACTTCAGGCATAGTTAGATTAAGTTGTTATAATATGCACGATTCAAGAGAAAAGTCAGATTTGGGTTCTAAAAATGTTTTATGACGAGAAATTATAAGGTAGAAATTTCGGACAGCCGATGGTTTTGCGGGGGGGGGGAGAGGGGTATTGAACGGGGGTGCATGCTTACGCGATGCATTGCACGGAATCCTGTGACAGCGATCCCCAGAACATGTCACGCGCGCAGAGCAGGTTCTCAGTTTTCAGTGATCAACGGGAATGGTGGTTCCCTCGTCAGGAGCTAGCAAAAACGGAACGCTATGTCAAAAACGAGATTGCAAAAGAAAAATTAAAAAATAGCAGAATATTTGAACTCAATTTGCATTAATTTTGGAGAACAGAAATATTACAAATAATATACCAAAAGAAAGAGCAAGAATTGTAAATTCAGTTACCACATCATTTTTCCATGATACCTGAATATTTTTTCCAGAGGGAGGGGTTCTGTTGGCTCTTTCCAAATCTCGTGACATCTCGCACAAAATCTCGCGATTTGGGATCGTGCGGCCGTACGTAAATCTACTAAATTTGCACACAATAGCTCATTAGCGCGGGCGCTGCGGTCTGACTGGAGTGCATCATCAGGGCCCCTTCAAGACTCAAGAGGGTGGATTGATTTCATTTATTGTTGACATTACATTTATTTATTTAATCACGGTACGTTCGCTTCAGCCTAAACGATAGTTTTTCAAGGAATTTATTAACTGAATAAGGTCTGATAATCATTTGATAATGAATATTATTTATGATTAAATGATTGTTAGACCATGTGGATAATAAACAAAATGGGCATTAGACAATCAGTGATAATGCTGATGAGGCTACTCTGAGTTTATCTTTTCTTCATTATTGTAATGATTATCATTATCATCTTTATCATTGTATTCACTATTATTATTGTTAGAAATGGTAGTAATAGTGTTGTTATATAGTTGTAAGTATTAGGCCTAGTAGAAGTAGTAGTAGTAGTAGTGGTATTATCAGTAAAAATTGTAGTAGTAGTAGTAGTAGTAGTAGTAGTACACTGTAATAGAAGTAGTAGTAGCAGTAGTAGTATAGCAGTAGTAGTAGAAGCAGTATAGTTTGGTAACACTTTTGATTATGTTCTCTCTCTCTCTCCACAGTTATCTTCCTCGTCCCATATTTACTATGTTCCATGTTTCTTGCGATTCCTCTCATGTTCCTGGAGACGGCACTCGGTCAATACACCTCCTCGGGTCCCATCAGAGCATGGAAGATATGCCCACTTTTCCAAGGTAAAATTACGAATTAATTACCATTTCTGAAAAGTAATACAAAACAAATGTATAGGGTATGAAACAAGAATATAGTAATGGGAGACCAGGAAAAGACGAAATGGCTAAAATGTGATTCCCAGATATGTAATTCCCAAATACGTCAAAATACATGCGCTGTATTTCAACACTTCGTACAGTTCGGTTCACACAAAAGTCCATAACTTTAAGCTAAGGTCGTAGTTTTAATCTTCGAAGTTATTAGGCACCGTGCCGACGCACTTGTGGTTACGAAACTTGAAATTATAAACGAAGAGCGAAGCGATAACTATGAGCAGCGGGGGGAGGGGGGGGGGGGGGGGGTCCTCACTCGAAATTTATTATTATATGCCGTGTGTGGACATAGCTAATCAAAGATGTTGGCATTAAAATTGTGAAATTCGTAGGCGTGGGCGTACATGTGTCAACGTGTCAACCATCCCCTGTATTTCCGACCATGGAAAGACATAATAAACCAGCATTCACTCGCTAACAGCTCCTCATTTGTAAAGGTGTCTTGGAATCCCATCCTGGGGATCAAGGGGGAGTGGGAGGGCCTGGGAGACGATCGAATTCTTGTCATATTCGTCATACGAGGAAAGGGTGGTAAGGGGCCACCCCTCCATTCATTAGAAAGAATATTCTGTATTTTACATCATAGGAATTTGTATACTAACGCCCTTGATATATTCTTTTAGCCCATTTCGTCTCCATTCCTGTGGTTTAGAAGAACTTCGTAGCATATACACGATACAAAGTGCGGATATCTATTAATTTGGCTTCATTTATTAACCAAAGTAACCAATTCAGTATTTATACTGCTTTACCGGCTGTCCCTTGCAATTTATCGCTACCCCAGCATTGCAAGGTACCCATATACACCTGAGTAGAATGGGACCAATGTGAGCAAAAACATCATGCCCATGGATGTATTACCACCGATCGAGGTATCGAACCCGCGACGACCTCTTGTATGAGATCAAGAGCTTTCACCAGTATACCACAGTGCTCCCTGGAAGAAGAAAAAAAGAGGTTGACTCTTGTTTTCTTCTTCCAGGGAGCACTGTGGTATAACTAGTATATACTCTCGAGAAACTACACTGGCTTCCTGTAGATAAGCGCATCATGTTCAAACTCTTATGAAGTACATTTAAAGCACAACACAGTTCTTCTCCTTCATACCTGACTGATTAGCTCAAACAATACCACCCACCAGAACCCTCCGTTCAAGCAATCAAGCATTATCAAAAACCGATACATTATTCTACGGGGGCAGATCTTTTGCAGTTGCTGGACCTGATTTTTGGAACAATCTTTCCAAATTCATACGACAGGCACCCACTTCTGCAACGTTCAAATCACTAAAAATGCACCTCTTTGGCCTTAATTAGTTAGTTAAAACTGTACTTTGTCCTTACTTACATTATTTGTTTGACCATGTTAGCTATGTTTTTATTATGTTAGTTACTATGTTAAGTTAGTCATTTTAGTAGTTATAAGACTTGTACATTTCTCTTCGTTTATTCCTTTTGAATGATTACATTTCTCGAAATTGATGCTTGTACAGCGCGTAGAGAAACTTTTGTTTTATAATGCGCTTTATAAGTATTAATATTATTATTATTCCTTACCTCGGATTATTCATTATTTTGTATGAACTACAAAATCAACCTTTTGCGATAGATCAGTTTACCAACATATTCACATTATTGGGATACTCTTTAAACAAATGTTGTTCTTGAAAACACTAAAGTTTGCTCGAGGCTTGCTTGACATAGCAACAAATGATATACGCAGACTGGATTCCGCGTATTGTAGTTCATTCATTGAAAACGGATTGATGAAAACACTCGTCACTAGGTCCCTAGGAAAGAAAACAAAAATCGATTTGAATATGTGAGCAAAGAGCGGGCTAAAGCGCATGAGCATTACTTGCCTCTTTCTTTAAATTTTGGTGTTCAGTGGTGACGTCATAAAAAGAGGCGTGGGTGTCATTTGCAAACGTACGGCTTCACAGTACAAAAGGCTGTAGCAAAAAGCCAATAAACTTGACGAGTTCGCATTAAATCTAAAAGGAATCTCAATAAACTTTGATCCCTGATCACATTTATCAAAGGAATGAGTTCAAGACCGTGATGTGTTTTTTGTAATACTTTGTTTATAGTCAGCAAATAAGTTTTTTACAATATTTGCTAACAACTCGAACATTACGATACATTGCACTGAAAAGACAATGGTAATCCATAAACGGAAGAATTAATCATATGGGGAAGTGATATTGAATAAACCTTGTATTAAACCTTCATAAGCCATTAAAAATATTAAAGAGAAGAGTAATTCACATTTGGAATTAGAATCGAATAATCATGTTATTTTTCACAAGCCATTGCGAGACACAATGACGTATATTTAGATTGAGTGACTCTCATAAAGGGAATGGGTGGAATTCCACTCTTTTGAAAAGTCATATTGGGAATCACTTGTCGAGTTGTCTAATCCACTCCCAATTGTAGAGTCCACTCCAAATTAGAGGGTAATAACTCTTTGAATTTTGGTTTGAATATATATCGGATCTGTATCATCTTTTGAGATTGGAATTCCACTACTTTTGATCGTGAATGCACTTTATCTGCACCTGCGCAGATAATTTCTCCAAAGTGGCTTATAACGACGACCATAAAAAATGTATTTAGAAAATATCCTCCCGTTTAAAATATTTTCACGGAGGCTCATTAATAAAAACATGATAAATGATCTCTCTGTTGGCGTTTCATGTTGGTACATCCAAGGTGTCTTAGTCGTGGGGTTTACACACTTGACTTAAGATGCGAAGGCCGTGGGTTCAAGCCCCGTACCTGTACCACTGTCCTTTGGCAAGTCATCAGTTTCACATTTCCCACATTCGAATCAATCAAGGTATTTTTAAATATATATTTTATTACAGAGCACTTGTAACTTTTGTTCTTCTCAAGGGGTCTACAAAATACAAGCCATGCTTTTTTTAATAGACTCCTCCACTATCTTTTCACCACTGTGCCAATCTTAAATTATTTATTTGAACACTTGTTTAGTTATTTGTCGTATCATTTGTTTAATATTATGTTATTGAACGCTTGAATATATTGCATATTCATTTGATTATATTATGTGGAAAAATAAATAAACCTTGAAACCTTGAACATTGTATTATTATGGAAACCTGGTAGGAAGTGTTTCTTAAATTCTGTGAGCATACAGCGAAATCGATAGCCTAGCTGGAGCCGGGTAAGTTTTTATAAAATGTATATTGAACCCTTTTTTTGTTAAGGCTCCAAGGCTCGTACAAAAATGACGCGGCATAATCACGGCTTTATGTTTTTTTAGTGATGACGTTACGTGTACAATACACGGAGCTCAGAAAATACGCGTAAGTCCTTTGTTGCGCGCAGTTTTCATTCATTTTACATGTCAAAAACGCTGAAGGCTCTTTTTGTGGCGGTTTACCACGCCCACTCCTGAACACGCCTTTAATTCAATCATCGTAGGTATTGGTATCGCCACCACTGTCGTTGCTTGGTGGCGTAACATCTACTATAACGTCATCCTGGCCTGGACCCTGTACTACCTCTACAGTTCGTGCCTTGGCGGTGAACTCCCCTGGGCGAGATGCAATCATGAATGGAACACAGCTTCTTGCCTTGATAGCTCCGTAAGTCTCGACTCTGTACATCCCTCCGCCCCCCCCCCCCCTTCCTGGTTAACCAAATATGGCATACTTAAACACAATGGGGAAAATGTCGTGACAATCGTTGCACCGGCCACACAACAAACGGTCAAACGTTTTTGCTTTTGGACTGTGCGCCACCATCATTTAAAGCAACCATTTAACGTCTGAGATTATCATGAAAATAAGAACATTATCCCTAAAGTTGATCCCTGTTTTAGTGACAGAAAATCAATAATGACTCTTAAAAAGAATAAAAACGATTCTTTTTAAACTGCAGATATCCTTTTATTTCTCTTTGAAAATCATATACGAATTGAAGTTAGTTGCTATCGTGCTTGCAGAGCGCAAAGGACTTTTCGGATTTCATGCTGTTGGAAATTGCACGAGTTGGACGGTTAAATTCTTTCATATGACATTATGAATTGTTCCCTACGATTCTTTAATACTTTTTAATTATATCATTAGTCTTAATTGTTGAATAAATTGAATATATTAACTGAGAATATATCTAATATATCTGATATATTGAATATCATGGAAAAATATGTAATATATGGAATATGTTGAACATTGAATATAAATGCCTCCTTAGCAATTGTTCCATTCCCAGGCTACGAATTGTATTTCAATAGACAGAATGCAAATTGCAAACATAATGTGTTGTTAGGTAGGACAAGTCATAATGTCTGTCCTACTTAACAACAATTAATGCATCCAATTCGCATTCTGACTTTTGAAACACAATTATCCGTAGTGGGTGAATGAATTTGTAACGAGGCACTAAAACAAGATTTGTGCATTAAAGTTTATTCCATAACGAAAATTGTCTATTTCAATACCCTATGGTACATGTATATCATATAGATAATAGTAGTAATGATAAACACTATCGCAACTAATTTCGACATATCAACTCAAAGACATGGGGAGTGTCAATACCTTATTGTATATCCCACAGAAATCATGTTCGAATTACGTCACAATGTTCGGACATCCCAAAAGGCGATGTACAAATTTAGGCCATTGAAATTGCCTTAGGCCGATTTTCGAGGGTAGTTGCGATCGCGATAATGATGATGATAATAAAAATGATTATAAAAATGGTATTAACCATTGTTGTTTTTGTACTGTATCACGTTGAATTCATTGACTCCAGTCTGGATGGGTGTGCGTCAACGGAACCTATATCATCGGCAACAAGTGGGATATTTATCCACCGGAAGCATCGCCAGTCCCATCGTGGAACAGTTGGGATGTAATAGGGTCTTCAGATAACCCTGACCAATGTGGTGGGTATCACCCTACTTCAACCAACCCGGCCAAGGAGTTCTGGAAGTAAGTTTCATGATAATGATGATGATGATGATGATGATGATAATTCTAAAACTCACAATATAAATCAATACTACTATATCATCAACGTTTTCCACTAGACCGTTTTACTAACATATTCAAATTGTATACAAACTTTTGATACGAAGGGTTTTCTTGATAAATCGAAATGATTAATTAATTAATTAACTGTTGTTCTTTTGTGTAACGATTATATGTACTTATTATATTCAGTTAATGTGTTCCCATGTTGTTGTTTAACTTATTTGAATAGTTTATTTGTTATGATCTAAACCATGCATAAATTGTGTTAAATGTTCAAATCTGATGTTTTGTACAGTCTATTATGTATTTTTCATGTACATTTTTTATAATCAGGGCTCTGTGGACGACCAGGTTTTTGATTTGTGTATACTGAAGAGACTAAGCTGAATAAAGAAGTGAAATAAATAAATGATTAAATAAAGCTTGTTCGACGACGCATCCAAGACATTTCAAAAAGTAATATGTGCATGCCATGTATTGTAGTTCATTCATTAATAACGAGTTAATGGGATAACTCATGACTAGGTCCCCAGGAGAAAAAAAACTTTCTTAAATTTGAATATGTTACTCAACCAGGCTATTCCTTCCAGTAACGTATTTCATACTGTATTCGCATGACTAAAAGTCATGTTTCATTGAATAATTATAATTGTAATAGCGATATCATAATAACATTAATAATAGTAATAATGATAGTAATAATAATGACTTCTTACATTATATAGCACTTAGATACATGCACATTTATCATGGCACTTCGATGTTTGATTAATACCCCGGTTTATAGAGCCGACCCGTAAAAGTAAATAGCGCTCATTTTAATTTTTATTCATTTTCCTCTCCTGGGGCGGTACACCCTAACATCGAAATCTGATTTCCATGGGGTATCCATTAACATCTGGGTTGAGAGTGGCAAATGTAGATTAACGGCTTGTGAAGAAAAAAAATTAGCGTTGGCCCGAGATTCGAACTCTCTACCTTGTGATCTACAATCCGTCCAATTAAAGCGGACCGGGTCAGAACCATTTGGCTAAGAAAATATGTATGCCAAATTCAATTCAATTGAATTCAATTCATATTTATTTCATTTCCAACAGAAAAATTAACAAAGGTATAACATTTTTTCATACAAAATTCATTTTTTCTGGTAACTATACAAATACACTTTGCACATAATACATTTATTACAAGAAATTCTTGATTTTTGAGGAAATGGGGGGCTCCACTGAAAAGCAGTGTTTGTAGTTTTTGAATACCCCAGAAAAAATATAATTGTTTCAAAATTGTATGGCATCGCTGAATGTCTGTGAATAAAGTCTGGATTATGTGATATCCGAAATGAAAGTCAAAATATGCCTAGATCGAAACAGTCTGTTCATGCCACCTACACACCGGATATCCATTCCAAATACACCCTCTCGCGAATATTTTATAGCTGATTGCAAAGTACTATTTTATGAGGGGCACGGTCCACCCCCCCCCCCCCCACCTCATCAGGCAAAGTTCTAAAAGAATAATGGGGAGGGAGGAGCTTGGAGCCCTTGCATTCATTGTCTACATGTGCCTCGCTTGAATTCATTTATAATCAATAATTTGAGGGGGCTTTGAGGAAAGAAGGGTCCCCTTAGCCCCTCTCGAGAACATGCTGTCTGAAAATGAGTAAAGTCAACATCTAGGTCTAAAGCCACATCAGGGTGTATTACTGGTTAAGTCTACTGCAGGATATGGCAGTAAAACCTTGATGTCATCATGCTTCCTCACTGATACCACAAACTGATGTTGTTATTGTTAAAGGTAAAGACCAGTATTGGCAACGCCCCAATTTCAAAAAATGAAATGGAAGCTCTCATTACCAATCATGTGAAAGAATATGTTTTGACTAATACATGATGATAAAAAATTTGCCGGGAAACCGCCTACTAATTCATATATTTGGTAAATTTATTTCTCTCATGGTCTGGTGAGAGAGATAGGGTAGTCCCATATACATCTTTCTGTGTATAGTGCTTGTAACTTTACGAAAAATGGGCCAAATTTCTTATCATTTTGATGATTCCAGAACCTTGCAGATGCTAGATGCTAGATAATCAACCTTTTCTGATCGATTCCACAACGTTTCTTTCACAATGCAATCGCATGACCATTACTGGTCTTTACCTTTAACGCTTCCCTGCTCGACACTCTCTCCTTTTTTCGTAATCCCATTTCTCGCTTTATATACCCCACCACCCCCCCCCCCCCCGTCTCTCTCTCTCTCTCTCTCTGTCTCTCTTCCCCCTCTCTCTCTATCTCTCTCTCTATCTCTCTCTTTCTCTCTCTGTCTCCCCCCCCCCCTCTCTCTCTCTCTCTCTCTTTCTCTCTCCCTCTCTCTCTCTGTCTATCTCTTTGTCTCTCTCTCTCTCTCTCTCTCTCTTTCTCTCTTTCTCTCACCTCGGGTTAACTCTGTATTTTATTCCGTATTCTGTAAATAAAAGTGTACTTTGAGAACAAATTCGCATTTCTTAGTAGATATACGAGGGTCATGAAATTAGTGAATGTTAAGAACACTCTGATAATAAAGATGAAATAAAGATGGAAATGATAAATGGGCTCTAGCTTTATCGGTTGTCATTTTCCTTTGCTAGAATCAAGGTGCTAGGCCAAACAGGGATAGACGGAATACATAACGTAGGAGGTATTGTTGGGCATCTTGCCCTAACCCTCTTCCTCGCATGGACGCTCATATACTTTGGTCTCTGGAAGGGAGTAGAATGGAGCGGCAAGGTATTTTTTTTTTTTTTTTTTTTTTTTATTTGTCTGTAATTTTATGACGAAAAAAATAGCCCCCAAAATAAGAAATTGCAATGATTTGTTTACAGTCCATTTCTTGTAATTGTAATGATGATGACGATGATGCTGATTGGTGCTCGTAATAATTACAATAATATTAACAATAATGGTAATTATGATACTTACAAAAATAATGATCATAATAGTAATAGTAATAATAATGATGATAATAATGATGATGATGATGATGATGATAATGGTGACGATGATGATGATAATGACAATGTTTATAATGATAAGAAGTAGAAAGAGAAGAGAAAGAGGAATAACAAAAAAATATTATAGTAGGTCCTCTGTTTTTTTTTATTTAAGCCAGTCTAATTGTAGTTAAACTAGTGTAAATAACTTGGTGTGATTAAAACACTACATTCATTTTAAAAGGTGCACTCAATTCATAATTCGTCTAGTAAATCCGAGAAATAATTACTTCTTTTTGTTTTGTTTTCTTATTTCTAATTCCAATGATCATTCTTTTATCGTGTGATTTCGATCCGAAATTAATCATGTGTTTTTTTTTCATTCAACTTGCCTTTTTTAAATTGAATTGAATTAAATGTATTGTCTTGTGCAACAAACAAATCAAATTACATTTCAGCGATACAACATTTGTTTGAACGTGAACAAAGTATAATAATGACAAATGTTGACATTAAAACAACATGTATCTGATGACACTACCAAGAATTATTCATAAAGAGGCTGCAGAAGAAGGGCTATCACAGTAAGCGCTTGCTTGATAACGTGATAGTCCGGGGTGGGTGTTAAAATATTTAAAAAAACGGTGATGGTGATGATAATGAAAAATGAAAATGAAAATTTGTATCTAAATTCCCACTTTATGACCACATTCACATTGAAAATAGTGTAAAGTTGTTGAAACCAAACTAGATGTGATATAATTATTATTCTTACTTATCTTAATTTGCAGATGGCTTATGTCACCGTTCCCTATATACACCTTGTACTCGCCGCGTTCTTCGTACGTGGGGTTACTTTACCAGGAGCGTATGAGGGTTTGCTGTATTTTTTCTACCCCGACAAATCTGTACTCGGGCGTCCACAGGTATACAGTCTTGCAAGCTCAGTAGCGTACGCAAAATTTTGTTAAAGGGGGGGGGGTTAACATATTTAAATCGACATTTCGACATTTCGCTCCGTTGGGGGGGGGGGTAAGGTCACCTCTTTTAGGTCAGCCATTGGCATAATTTAAAAAATAAATTAAAAAACACAAAGGGGGGGTTTGCTCCAAAATACACACATTAAAACAAAAACAACCCCCCCCCCCCCCCCCTGCGTACGCGCCTGTGCAAGCTTGTATTATATATATTGCATCTGTTGATTTCGCGGAAGTATTTCCTATCGTGTTTTCTCTCTGATTAGAGGACCTGTATTCCCATGTTATGTAATCATTTGAATTTGACTAATTTATTTGACTTTGAAAGTTGTATTATTATATCGATGTTATGCATCAATATAAGCGCACCCCATTCTCATAAAATAAAATCATTACTTGACAAAGCCCTAAGGGCGACAATTTGTAGAACAATATCTTCGTCTACGGAGCATCATTATTTCTTGTATTTTTCTATGATATCTATTACATATATGTATATATATAATAATAATAATAGTGTAAACTTATAAAGCGCACACACCGTCCAGGGACGCTCATGGCGCTAGCTCAGCAAAAGTTCTCTTTGATACAAGTAAAGTAAATAATTTTGCAATATTTGTATAACCCATTTCAATCCTCAGCTCTGCCCGATGAGGCCCGGTGCCCTCCAGCTGCTCCGTTCACTGACAATTTAAGGGACTAGCCCAGTCAGCACATTATTCATATATATATCAACATTATATATATTCTTTTTTAATCATTTGTTTATTCTGACAAAAACATATATATCTATATATGGGGCCAGTCACCACGAAATGAGTCCAGTGTCGCATTAGCTCAATCGTAGTAATAGCGATGTATAGTGTGTATGTACTGAAAATTGACCCACCTACCACATTTAAGATTTTTCCAAAAATCGACTTATTATTTCTTTGTTTGTTGAAAGTTTCATTGAAATCGAATGATGGGAAGTGTGTTGTTGCTATGTTGTTGTTGACCAGACTATAATATGTTACGCATCATTAACTTTACACCTAATTATCTCAAACTGGGTAATCCCATTGTTATAAAGTCCAATTAGGTTTTTGTTCATATTTCTGGATATAATTTATCAATTTTAATGTGTGACCCCTTAATTTAAGCTTACTTAATGTAGATTCATATAATACTTAAAAACAGGAATAATTTTTTTGCGACACTGGACTCATTTCGTGGTGACAGGCCCCATATAAGGATAGATGTGAGAGATCATGTACTTGAAACTCCTTGAACCTATATAAATACCATTAACTCGTTTATATGAGGTGGTCTTGAGCATTTATGAACCTGCCTCGAGAGAAAAGGTTAATGTGTATAAAAGCAACAACATTACCCATAAACTTTGTAGGTTTTGTTTACATATGGAAACGTTTGCTTGGATTTGTCTCATAAAAGAAGTTGACCATAAACTGACTCCCACACGGTGTTAAGTGCTCAGGGGTCACAGGCCACTGGCAGATAGTTCCATTATGTGAATAGGTAAATTAACTATTACAGAATGAGGGGACACATTACATTGTAGAATAGGGACACAAATTGTTTTTATTGTGCAGAAACATACTCTTTTATTGACTTACTTATTGAATGAAACTATAAAACCAAAATGCATTTTGTATTCTAACAATTGGAGTACAAAGAATAATAACAGGTGAATGAAATGCATAAACACCACAAACACCTGGGAAGGAAGCATTCATAAATTTGAATAATTTAGTTGATAAACGACTCCGCATGTGGACGTTTGGTGGAGCAGAAAGCAGTAGATTCTTAACAACACGAACCCATTTAACAGAATGTCGGAACGTAAATTAAATTTGGCGCGGTTGGAAAATGCATCTTTCTACCCTGCTACTTTAATGGTACGATCCAGTAAATTGAAGCAGTGAAATGGCTCTTATTTTAAAATTACTCATTAAATAAAAACCCAAAACTTCAGTGATATCAGACAAAATATGTTATATCTTACTAATAATTAAAAAAGATGTATAAACATTGTGAAAGTGTAGCATTTTACGATAAAAGACACCGATTTAGCGAAGATGACGTCATTAGAAGCTGTTTATGTGCGCTTGCATCGGGGAATTCAAGGTCAAAAGGTCAATTCAGACGCTGATAAGTTATTGGTCAAGCCTTTTTGTTTCCTTTATTCCGACAAAATTATACAATCGATCAAAAAAAGTTTAATACCAGAGAAAGCTAACGAATAGTATTTTCATTAACCGCTTGCCGGCCCCAAAGTCGCTTGACCACAGTGAAACGAGTGAGAGCTTGCGAGAGCGGCCAAAGTGTGATTGAAACTCGCTATTTGCTCTTCTCCGACGCAAAAAGAGACGACATTGTGCTGGATAAATATATTTTTTCCGACAAAAGTACAGAAAATTTGCATATGGTCTTTTTATATTATACTTTATGAAATGTTACCGAGTGACTTCCGGGCACCCTAACGCTGGAAAGAAACGCACATTTTAGAAAACTTCACTTTTTCATGGAAAAATGCTTATTGTTCTATGCACGCAAGTCAGATTGAGCAGATGATACAACGTTTCCATATGTTTAATATAATCAATATTTTTCTTTGTCTTCAAACCAGTCATTCCAATATTTTGTTAAAGCTCAGAACGAGTAAAACTATGCAGCGCTACCTTAACCGTGTCTGAATTTACTAGGCAAAATAATCTCCCTTTTTTAAATCATGATTTGATTAGATATCTGCATTTTTTTCAAAATACAATAACTGAATGACAAAGAAAATGTAAACGTTAGGTAAAATAACAATATGCAAACAATATAACTTAATTTCAAATTGTGATTAAAGGTAAAGACCAGTATTGTAAACGCCCCCAATTTCAAAAAATGAAATGGAAGCTCTTATTACCAATCATGTGAAAGAATATGGTATGACAAATACATGATGATTAAAATTTTGCCGGGAAACCGCCTACTAATTGATATATTTGGTAAATTAGTTTATCCATTGGTATGTGAGAGATAAACGCACGTGTCGCGCACGTGTGCGTAGTCCCATATACATCTTTCTGTGTACAGTGCTTGTAACTTTACGAAGACTGGGTCAAATTTCTTATCATTTTGATGATTCCAGAACCTTGCAGTACACACCAATACTTATATGCTTGATGATCAAACTTTTCTGATCGATTCCACAGCGTTTCTTTCACAATGCAATCGCATGACCATAACTGGTCTTTATCTTTAACATAATATATACATTATATTAACGAACTTACTATTTCTATAATATATTGTTATGAATTTAAAGTATTATCCTAACTAGGCCTATCTGTGGAAAAAAGTTCAGGAGACCGCCATCATAAGCGACGCTTTACTATGATGGCGGCCTAAGGTTTTTTGTTTAACATGTGTTCATTGTTTTGTTTTGTTTTATTCGTTGTCGTTTTTTCTTTCGTGTGCTTGTTTTGGTCTCCGTCCACTTTTTTTTTAATGGTTTAACTGTAATACCGGCCCAAAAGCTGAATTACATTCAGTTTATAATAAAATCACATGAAATACATAGCAATCGACAGGCATTTGACTTTTTTTTCTTCATCAAATGGTTTGTAAAGGTGTGGATAGCCGCTGGAACAGAAGTTTTCTATTCCTTCTCGATTGGACTAGGTGCTTACACAGCCCTTGGAAGCTTCAACAAATTCCACTACAACTTCTATAGGTTGGTACAAAAATACTTGCTTGTAATATTCTCTTCTCGTGGCAAGAAAAGAAAAGCAGCGGGCACTAAGGCAAACTCGGAATCGCTCGATCAGCTGTAAGATTTCAAGAGTTGATTTAATTGCTAGCACCGGAACTCCATACGAAAACCATTAGTTTCGTGGAGCAGTAAGTAGACCAGTAACTGATTAAAAATAAAATATTTACTTCAACCGCATTGGATGAATCATATTCTTCATTAAATTATTGTTCTCAGGGTTTGCAGAACTTCACCGTCTGAAATTTTTAAATATTACCTTTATTTCATATATACCACTGTTTTCGCACTAGGTATTTAAAAAAGACAGTTAAATTTTTGTTTAAGTTCATCCAAGTGTAAATTCAGGTCAATTAATCGGGATAAAAGATACACCAACCTCCAAACAAAGTAGCGAACAAACGTCTTTCAACGGTTTCCGGTAGTGGCATCAGGAACAACATGCTATAAACAATCTAAGAAAATCGGACACCGGAAAAGTGGTTACTTTGAAAACGGCGTCCAAGATGGCCGCCAATGAACAGATCATCAATCACAAATTAGTCGGGTCAATATAATTATGGTTAGACCCCCAACCGTTGCGGCAAGAAAAGGATTTTCAACGGTTTCCGGTGGTGTTTGACATCAGAAACAACATATGAACAATCTAAAAAATTCAAACCCCCGGAAAGTGGTGATTTTCAAAATGGGCGTCCAAGACGGCCACCCAAGCCTCAAATAGCGGTAAATCATGATATAATCATCATTAAAGATTTATTTCTGGTATCAATACCTAGGTTTAGGGTTCGAAGAATCCATTTATACCACTTACATTACTCATTAGGTTATCAGGCGCGTAGCCACGGGGGGGGGGGCACGGG
>JAVYIG010013599.1:0-46298 GCA_035222895.1 Strongylocentrotus droebachiensis
GTGTCCTTTTAAGGCATTGACAGAGCCTTAAAAGGAAGTCACAGTGCCTTAAAAGGCAGTCCACTATGTTTACGTGCAAATTTAAAAGTCCCAATTTATTCGGTCATGTTACCATTCTGAACATCTAAAAAATATCACTATGCATAATATCTTTAATTGTTTTTTTTAATGTTTTGTTCCAAGATAATAATAATAATAGCAGCGACTACAACAACGATATTTATAATAATGATTATAAAAACAACAATAATAATAATAATAATAATAATTAACCGTTCTTGTATAGCGCATAACACATAGTATTAAAACATGTCTCTAAGCGCTCTAGAGACAAACACAACAGAATACAAAGACAAGATGTACTGGGTAACAGACAAAATGGATGAATTAAATGTTAAATAAGTGCGTCTTTAAAGCAATCTTAAACTTAACAATGGAGTCAATGTTTTTTAGATGTTTCGGGAGATTGTTCCATACAGTTGAGGCAGTGTGAGCGAAGCTGCGTTCACCATATGACCTGGTCATCACTGGTGGAATAACAAACAATTTTTCTTATTAGAACGAAGATTTCTAGAAGGTGTGTACAATGTTAACAGCTTTATCAAATAAGGAGACGGAAAATCATAAAAACATTCATAAGCTAACAACCATATTTTGAATAAAATGCGAGAGTGAATGGGTAGCCAGTGTAAGTCTCTTAAATAAGAGACACAGATTCATGTTTCCTAATACGATAAATAATAATAATAATGATTGATTGCGGACCGGAGGACCCGGGCCCCCTCCACTGGCCAAAAACTAGGTTTAAAAAGAAGGAGACGCTCCCCCTCCTCTGCTCAAAGAGAGGGGAGGGGGGGGGTGTTGAGTTTAACAAAATAGAGCTCCCTACCCCCCTCCCCGTTGAGCCCCCCCCCCCAAAAAAAAAAAAAAAAAAATTGTGCTCACTACTCCCTCCCCCCCCCCCCCCCCCCCCCCTCTGCCTTTTCGGCCGGCCGGCTGAGTTGCCGCTAAATATTTTCTCACGAAAAGCAACAAAATAGTGCTAACTGATAGTGTAGATAGTGGCCGGTTACGTTTTCCACTAGACCACGACACCTCTAAATTGAAACTAAGTTTATAAGTATTGAAGATCGAGTAATAACCGCATCATAAATGTGTTTTTTTTTTTAAAATAGGAACTGCACAGCCTAGGTAGACAAGATGCTCGATGTCATCCCGAAAGTCGCACTCGATTCCTCTGAGGGCCAGCAATTATTGACAGAATCTTTGATCAAGCAAACTGTACTCATCCGACTATTTAACAAGCAGCAGAAACAAGGATTCTGTGGTCTTGCATCAGCTGCGCATGTCATGAGCTTCCAGGTACTAGCGCATAAATACCCTGATCCATCCACACACGACCAATGCGACATTACCGATGTCCGCTACACCGAAGACAACATCTTTGAACACGAAGAGACACGGTCAGTAATTGGTAGTGCACAGGATGTCCAAACAAAAAACGAAGGTACATCCCTTAAAGAGATTGGAGATTTGTTGAAGATGCATGGATTCATCGTCGTCATGAAGAGCGGAGATGAGAGCGATGTCGATGAATTCCGTCAATTAGCCATCGAAGCACTGTCCAGCGCCGCTTCGGGGGTTATTCTCAATTTCCACCACTACTCGAAGGTCAACTGGGGACATTTCAGCCCGTTGGGGGCGTACCACGATAATACTGATCGCTTTCTTATCATGGACACGCGACATGATCACCCATATGTTTGGGTGAAGGTCTCCGATCTTTACCCGTTAATCAATACATTGGACCCATTCACGAACCAGAGTAGGGGATATCTTATATCCAAAAGTAATCTTTAAGAAACCAACTGTGATGAAGCTGTTGCATTAAAACCGTTCTAGAAAATGTTTAAGTGGACCTAACTAGTAACGGATCAAGAATCAATGCAATTTTGTAAACGTCCTTTATAATTCTTTGAAAAAAGTGTTCTGATAATTCATGATCTTGAATCTTTCAGGTTTTGAAAGCTCAGTGCTATCACTGTGAACATGATGGACAAAGAAAGAGGACAAAATATACAGTTCCTCATTATACCCTCAACAATTGCTGTGGTATACAAACGAACATCCCTTCACTGCTATTATTGTGTAGAACAGGACTGTCACATGCGTATTCACCTGTTCTACACATTTTTACATAATAGCAGTGAAGGGATGTTCAATTGTTGAGGGTTACACTGTATATTTTGTCCTCTTTCTTTGTCCGTCATGTTCATAGTGTATGTTAGTAATAGTTGCGGATGGGCAGGAGTCAGGGTCTTCTTTACTCGTACATCTCTCACAGTTCTGGAACAGATTGAATTTTAAAAAAAATTGATCTAGACATAAGGTGAAAATAAGAACTGATTTCATGCCGACATAATTTTCTTCGATCTGCAGAAAAATGTAAATTTTACTTTTCGGTCCATTAAAAGCAGAGGCGTAAATCTATCTTGATTACATCCAGACGGTACGCTAATAAAATACCCGTCAATGAATTCATGTCAAGTTGGGCGGAGCGTGTATAATATACATATTTATACATTTCATTTCTAATAAATTCTTTTTTCTTCTCGAAAGAACCCTTTGCGGCTTGTGGACAGAAGTGACAGCAGATTAGTTTACAATAGGAACAAACATGTAACATCAGATATTTAAAAGGTAGGACAATCGATGATGCAGAGATAGGATAAACCTACAGGTTTATACATTCATTAAAATTAAAGATGCAATACCATTTATATCGTTGAGTTGAATACAGTCTGTGACATGAGTTTAATTAATTATTAACCTGTTGGTTTAGTTGAATTGAATATGCTTTAGCTGAGTGACAAACTTGCAATGTGACGTAATTAATATCAAGTGGATTTCCAAACGTGAATAGTGATGGCTCAAACAATTGAAACTTCTCCCAGGGAGCATAACATTCAATGCTGTTGTCCTAATGGCAGACTGATGAATATTAATAAGTCATAATGAGTCCAGGAGAGCTGAGAGATTTGTTTTCGGTTCATCATGAATGTGCCACTGACCAGTTATGGCCTGGTGGTAGAGTCGCTTCCTAGCAAGCAGTAGATGGCAGGTTCAAATCTCTCTGGTTCCAAGCCATTTCACTGAATTGCTTTCAATTACAAGATCGAGCACGCGATTTTTATCTACTAAGTCAAAAATATCTTTACAACGAATGATAGAAAAAGTAACAAAAACCTCGTATCTCAAAAATCATGAATTTTCAGGAGAGCGTAAAAACATTTCCTGTCTCAACAGACTTAATGCTGTGACACCGTCCTTTGTGTGGAATTTGTGAAAAAAAAACCGAGACAGAGGCGTTCCATGGATTTATCAGGTGGTGTCGTAGGCCTTTAGGTACACAATTACGCAAAAAAAAATCAAATCTCAAAAAATTGAGATACGAGGTTTTGTCACCCCACCGACGATATGACAAAGTCATGCTTACGCACTGAAGGGTCACTGCCAGTCCACGAGTGTTTTCCTGAAAGTGTCACTTCATCAAGGCTATTGAGATTGACACCCTTATATACACAAAGTAAGTTTCTAACACGATCGCATATACTTCCCAGAAATTTCAATAGACTTAGTCCAACGGAAATACAGTCGAACTTGTCTATAAAGGCCAATCAAGGAAAATAGAAAAAGTGGCCACTGGAGACAGATGGCCTTTTTTGACAGGTTCTATAACACATATTTCGTTCTCAAGGGGGACAACCTACCCGGGCACTAAAGACAGATGGCCTTTACAGAGAGGCGGCCACTGAGACAGGTTTGACTGTATTTGTGTTATGTACTCTTAATCAAAATAGGTAGATGAACAATCGAGAAAATTGACTTGTACGCTTTTAAAACTCTTTGTAATAAGTTTCCAAAGAAAGTTGGTTTCGCACGGCGCAGCTACAAGGGCAAAAAAAAAAGAAAAAAGTTTAGCGTCCTGCTTTTTTGAAAACATAGGAAGGAGGAGGCCCCTTTTGTTTTCCTTTCAAAATGGCCGCTCAAAATGGCCGCTCGGTACATTTTCCCCGACAGTCGGGCTATTTTTCAAGATGGCCGCCGGCATTTTTTTTTAATTATTAAAAAAAAAAATCAGAAATAGATCATTTAAGCAGTGTTTTTCATGTTTTTTTTTCTAGAAAAAAGAAAAAAAGAGAGGAGGCGGCCCCCCAAAAAGGAAGCGGGCGGGGAAGCTAAACATGTATATATTTTGTAATGGCCCAATTGTGGCTCTGAGTCAATACATGAAATTAACAATAAGAACATTACACTGATGTATTATGTAATTAGAGTATGATTTTTGGGCTATATGACAGGGGTAATGCAATTGCGCATGAGTTGATTTCCTGAAGGTGTTTGCATAATATGTCATTCATGAGTAGGTATAAAGTTTGAGTCAGATTCTGATGTTTTTGTGATGTATGGCCCCCGGGTATGGCCATTTTACTTTATGTCCTGAACATGGCATCAAAGTGTTAACAAAAGAACATTCTTTTTAGCAACTGATGGAAACGCATTACAATGTACCACGTTCAATGAAATCTTTAACAAGACCTAGTTAATAAAGAATGATTAACTACATACAAAATCTTATTTGCTTATCTTTACAAGTTGTCTGGTACAGATAAAGTTGAGTTCTGGGCCCTGTATTACAAAGAGTTGATATCAATCGCAACTTATTTGTGATTGATATCAATCACAAGTTCACAACTATGTACATAAGAGATAGGAGACTGCAAACTTGTGATTGATTTAGGGACTTGATATTGATTCGGATCAATATCAACTCTTTGTAAGACGGGGCCCAGGTCATGCGAATGCATTCTCAAAGAAACGATCAGAAAAGTTTGATCATCTATAGGCGATCTAGCATATAGGTATCGGTGTGTACTGTAAGGTTCTGGAATCATCAAAATGATAAGAAATTTGGCCCGGTCTTGGTAAAGTTCTCGATGACGCCCCAAGTGAATCAAGTGCCTCGATACAAACTATTTAATTCACCTGATAAGAATAATAGCATTTAAATAGACAGAATCCAATCTGCATACATTAGTTGTTGCCACACTTAATACATGCAGTTTGCATTCTGACTATTGCAAATACTAGACAAGTGAAATCATGTGTATTGAGGAACTTCACAGAGACTTATGCATTAAATTTGACAACATGACGAAAATGGCCTATTCCCTGCCACGCAATACAGTACAGATGGGACTACTCGACTAGCACAACTCGTCTCGATGAAGCCACAAAACGGCTTTTTATAAAATTTCAACAACTTATCATCAAGTTTTAAAACAATTCATGTTATATCCATATTCATGCTGTTATAGTTCAGAAAGAATAATCGGAATGATAAACTTACCGAAGAGCCGTTCGCGTCAGGGGCGGATCTAGGGGGGGGGGGGGGAGGGATTAGGGGGTTTTAAATCCCCTTGAGCTGGCCACAAAATTTGTTTGTGTTGGTGCTTTCTACCCCCCCCCCCCGAAATATTGGTTGGCACTTGTTTCAAATGAAATAAACAATAATTTAGTGCTCACTGCCCCTCTACCTCCTAATGATAAACTTACCGAAGAGCCGTTCGCGTCAGAGGCGGATCTAGGGGGGGGGGGGGATTAGGGGGTTTAAATCCCCCTTGAGCTGGCCACAAAAAAGTTTTTTTGTTGGTGCTTTCTCTACCCCCCCCCCCCCCGAAATATTGGTTGGCACTTGGTGCTCACTGCCCCTCTACCTCCTAACCCCCCCCCCCCCCCCCCCACTGAGCGAAATATTGGTCGGCGCGATTTTTTCATATTCTAACCCCCCCCCCCCCCCCCCCCCCCCACCCGTAGCAAAAAGCTTGATCCGCCCCTGCGCGTTGAATTCGTCATCCTTCGTTATAAAACGACGAAATTCCCATACCAAAAATCTTGGGTACAAGCTCACTGATTAACTGTTTATTCACTTGGGACGTCGTTGAGAACGCCGTAGATTTTGCCACAAACTGTTCTGGATTTCAGTACCTCAGCGGCCACCCCGCTGTTACTATAGTAGCTTCTCGATTTTGCCCACAAACCGCAGATTTTTTGTTCGCAATGAGCTAGCGAAATCTCCCTATATCAAACTGGCAACAACTAATGTATGCAGTTTGGATTCTGTCTGTCTAAATACTATTATTCTTATCAGGTGAATTAAATAGTCTGTATCGAGGCACTTCACAAAGACGTATTCATTAAATTTGGTTTATTACGAAAATTGCCTATTGGCATTGCATTGCGATACCTCCGAACTATACGTACGCGTTCAAAGAAAAGCGAAACCGCGTATTGTAACGAGGGCGGTCTATGTGCGACGGCCGTAACCCTGAGTAATGCTCTGCGTCATAGAAGGTATGTCCGTCGCTGAGCGAAAACTCGCTAATATGGCATCAGTGACGGTATTTCTATCGGTAGGCATTATCTAATCAGTAGTAGATCGAATGAGGCTTGTTTCTAAAATTTGAGACAACCCTAACCCTACCTGACGGACACGGTACTGTATGCAAAGCATTGGGCGCCTAATAGCTACCTTATCGACATCACGCTGGGTTGCTATTTACAGAAAAAAAAAACATGCAGCTAATGCTGACTGAATGATTTTTTTATCCAGTGGTTTCTATCTTGCTTTTTTCATCAAAAATTGATTTTACCACAAGATGGCGCTCTCCAATTTCGGGAGATACAATCTTGCAGTTGCGAAACCTCCCTTGAGACAGTCTTTTCTTAAGAACTTCGAAGGGCAAATAAATCTTGTCTTTTAATCTAATGCATATTTCATGACGTAGGCGAACAAAATATTTACTAGCAATCAACTTTCACTACAAACAAGGTATAATAAAATGATTAGAAATCTAAATTCTAAATACTATTGCCTAAATTTCACTGCTAATACTTAACTTGCGTACACAAATGGAGAGCTTTGGGAGCTGTGCTAATTTGTTTCCATTGATCTTAAAAGACGTACAATTTTGCAGGAAAAAATTACCCTTGTCAGTCATTGTGCGTAACAGTGTGTGCATTATGAGACTATGCAGACGTTGTACTGCATTGCCTCCGTACTTTAACATATACCACAGCCGGAGACTGGCAGAGTTAGGCTCTGAACAAGGCTTTAGGGCTCGTGGTAAAGTGTCGAATTAGGACAGGTATGGGAAAATGCATACTGTTTGTAATGGATAATACTACATGTTAAACATCGACAGGAAAATATACGAATAGTTTAACCGCACCAAACAAATTTGAACTCCTACCTATCGTCACAAAAGTGCTCCCTAAAACGAAAGTATGTGTACGTGCAAGTGTGTGCAATTGCTTGTTTTGGAGTACTTATTCATTTCATGACTTGTGGGCTGATAATAATTCACCCTTCATGGCAGCCTTGAAATAATATTTCGTAGTAAATGGTGGTTCATGGACACACCACATCTTTTACTGGTATCTTTTCAATTCTCAAGAGATGTATTGATGACCAAGCCAATGCCAATGTTGGCTTTTTCGTGTTGGTTATATTACGCACAACCAGCCGGCCCATGTATTCTTATTATTAATTGATTAATTAATTAACGGTCACCGTATTTTTTTGAAAGTGGAAGTGAATTGGTATGATCGTATTGACTAAATTTCACACATTTTGTGTCCAAAGTTACCTTCATAGCACATGTAGGTCCTAAAAGTAGGGTGATCACACTACCTGTGCACATAGTCTGCCCCACACACACACACACACAACAGCAATCAGTTGGTAGAAAGAGCAATTTTTTAAAATTTATTTAAAAAAACTAAAAAATATTTTTATTTTTGTATTTCACATATATTTCAAGCATACCTTTAACTACAATTCTCTGTAGTTTTATTGTTATAGGCATGTAGATAATATGTACAATTATTTAATGATAATATTGTCTTTTCAACCACGTGTGACATGGCCCGCTGATCGCCCATTGACTTGCACTGTTATTCTGCGTGGTGAAAAATGCACCTCAATGTATAAAAATCCCCTATAAAAAATGCAATATCCTCATGTGTTTTACTCATTGAATCAATTTGTTGTTTACACTCAAGGTAGCCACAACAGTACTGGGGTCACCGAACTTTTTGTTACTCTGAAATTCAGTCCCTGTGGAATGTTATGGCCTTTTGAATGGTTCCTCGGAAACTCGTCATAAATCCTCAAATCTGACATTTTTAAAAAGACAAAAATACTGTGATGTAGCTGAAAGTCTGCAGATTCTTATCATTTGATCGGCTTTTTTGAATAATTGGTAAAACACATGAGGAAATAGCTGTGACAGTGATCCAAGTAATTTCCGTCGCCACCGCTGCACGCCACTGCATCGGGCCAATTTGGAATATTTATTTAAGGTTAATATTTGGTATAAATATGATCTATAAATTAAAAAATGCCCCAAAAATGAACAGTTTGACTTTCCAAATTTGCATAATGAGTGCGCGAATATATAATTAGCTGAAACGACCTAATTTGTATATTTGATGAATATTCATGATTTTTTTTTTTAATTTCAAATAAAATATATTTCCATACCTGTCTGATATACATAGGTTTCACTGATGTATCATGTTCGGTTTTTATTTGATTACATATGCGCATATTAATGAGGCGGACTTAGTTATTTTCACATCTTTTTCATATCTGCAGATTCGCAAAAATGGCAAAAATTACTTATTTTGTTGGCTTCTGTTTTCAAAACGGTAATAGATATATGAATATTCTTTTTTGTATTTGTACCACAAAGATGATATGTTTGTGTCTGATAATTTAATTTATTATTTGTGTCCAAGAAAGTGATGAATTAAGTTGTCAACTTTGTCGAATTTTGCAATTTTTGCCAATTTGACCATTTCTGCCAGGTTTTTCGGTAATTTTGCGTTATCAAAAAAATAGTATAAAACCACAACGCATTGACCGATTTAATTTTTTTTTTTTTTTAAGCTTTCATGAAGCTTGATCATTTGCAATCATCAAATAACACGTGTTTGTTGTACTTATTTTTGGTGTGCTATACCTATAAAAAGGGCACTAAATGTCAAAGATAAGGATAAAAGCAATAACCATGCACTTTGAAGGCATTTTGCGGTCTGAAAACATAACTCAACTATTCCTTATTACAACAGCCACATAATGAAGGAAATTTTCTTTTTTGTCAAGGCATACAAATAAAATGCGTTAAGTGTAAAGGTATATATTATGCAAGCGTATGTCTTGTGGGAAACGTGTAATTTATGTTTTTATTTGTGTATGTGTACTAGCAAGTGTGTGTGCTAGTGCTTGTTTTGGAGTACTTCTTCATCTCGTGGCTTGTAGGCTGATGATAATTCACCCTTCATGGCAGCCTTGAAATAATATTTCGTAGTACATTTTAGTTCATGGACACACCACGTCTTTTACTGGTATCTTTTCAATTATCAAGAGATGTATTGATGACTAGACCTAGACGCGTGGGCACCGTTGAGTAGATCTCTAGTATAATACTGTCTAGATTGACGTACCGAAAAAGGAAAAAAAAACACAAAAACAAACAAACAGGATATATGGGAAACATAATTTATAATGCAATAATAACAACAACATATTAGGCTTTAAATCGCGCTTAATACGGAAAATCGTCTCTCAGCTCTTTACCTTTATCATTATTACCCCGGTCATCTGATACATTCATGCACAGTATGCACCATCTCCACTCCCTGGGGAGTATTATTACCATACGGTAGCCGCGAGGACATATGGAAAATGTTCTATGTGTTCGCCTTCTCCGAAAGATGTGGCAATTTTACAAATTTTACACAATTACATCGATGGTGTCGGTAATATACCATGCCTTTGAAATAGAACAAAACCAGTATTTATGGGAAACTGCATATTAGGTGTAAACAGAAATCAGAATAAAAAAACAAACACAAAACAAATCAAAATCACGAAATTCATATCTATATATTCTTTCGTTCAATACCATTAACACTTTCAACAAAATAAAATCAGATAGAAATCAAAGGGATAGTTGAGTTCTGTTGCAGAGGGCGCTTTACAAAATATTTTGTTGTGAGATAATGAGAATCTGAGTGCCGTCCAATTTGAAAGAATATTCAATTTAAAGGCACACTGCCATACTTGTAGCTACTTGCTCCCTCTATATAGAAAACTTCCCCAATCGGTGCCTGTTGGTCCCCCATGATCCTCTTTTTCTTATGTTAAATGAGAGCTGAGTTAATGAGATAGCCACCTGTCACGATGGCTCTCTGTGTGGTCTAATCCCTTCTGGCACAGTAGTGGTGACGGTCTTTAAATGACAAAATCAGCTTTGTTTAATCAAAATCGGTTCAGAGACGGCTGAAATATCCATAAATATAGCGGTTTCTAATATTTGTGTACCACCACAAATATTCAAAATTTGAACCAGCAGTTTAACAAAAAACGAAATAGCGCCTCTACGTTGTATTGCAGCCAATGTCGATGTTGGCTTTTTGTTGGCTTTTTCGTGTTGGTTATATTACGCACAACCAGCCGGCCCATGTATTGTTATTATTAATAAATTAATTAATTAACGGTCACCGTGTTTTTCGGAAAGAGGAGCTGAATTGGTATGATCGTATCGGCTAAATTTCACACAGGTCTAAAGTTACCTTCATAGCAAATTTAGGTCCTACAAGAGCACTAGAAATGTCAAAGATAAGACTAAAAGTAATAACCATGCACTTTGAAGGCCTATGCGGTCTGAAAACAGAACTCAACTGTCCCTTTAATTACAACAGCCACATAATGAAGGAAATGTTCTTCTTTTCAAGGCATACAAATGAAACGGTTAAGTGTAAAAGTATATATTATGCAAGCGTATGTCTTTTGGGAAACGTGTAATGTATGTTTTTGTTTATGTTTGTGTACGTGCAAGTGTGTGTGCAAGTGCTTGTTTTGGAGTACTTATTCATTTCGTGACTTGGAGGCTGATGATAATTCACCCTTCATGGCAGCCTTGAAATAATATTTCGTAGTACATTTTAGTTCATGGACACACCACGTCTTTTACTGGTATCTTTTCAATTATCAAGAGATGTATCGGTGACTAGACCTATACGCGTGGGCAACGCTGAGTAGATCTCTAGTATAATACTGTCTAGATTGACGTACCGAAAAAGGAAAAAAAGATACAAAAACAAACAGGATATATGGGAAACATAATCTATAATTCAATAATAACAATGAATTAGGTTTTATATAGCGCTTGATACGGAACAACGTCTCTATTTAAAGCACTCTACAGATATCATCATTACCACGGATTGGATTTATTCATGTACAGTACGCACCATTTCCACTCCCTGGGGAGAATTCTTACCATTATGGTAACCGCGAGGATATAGAAATCGCCTTCTCCGAAAGATGTGGCAATTGAACAAAAAGTACAGCAGTGGTGTGGGTAAAATACCATGCCTTTAAAAAGGAACAAAACCAGGATTTATGGGAAACTGCATATTAGGTGTAAAAAGAAATTAAAAAAAAAGAATCCCCCACCTCATATCTATATATTGTTTCGTGCAATACCATTTACACTTTCAACAAAATAAGTCGTTGACAATCAGAAACTCTCTGTTGTTCTTATAGTTCATGGATATAAGGGGTCATGGCTAGCCTCTTGACTTGATTTGAGATTAAAAATTTGCTGGTATCTGTTTAAATCTTGAGGGATCTCTTGCGTTTGTCCTTATATAAAGCTGGGATATGGAGAAGTGCATCACATCGATAATCACCAACATCCACCAGTTCCTTCAGCAGCCGAGATCGAGTCCACAAAGGCAAATTAAACGTGAGTATAAGTTTATTAGTAATACGTTTCTTGATTTATTCAATTCAATTAAATTCAAAGAAACATTTATTTTCTTCCTTTTCTTTTTACATATCAACAATAGTTATACTTTCATACTTATAATATGGCATGGGAAATTTAAAATAGAAATAGTTTTATATAGGGACGACGGCGTACTTCTTAAAATCATAATTCATGGATTGGATACGCCTTATGTCAATACAATATAAATAGTTAACAACAAAAAGAAGAATAGAAGAATAATAGAAGAAAAATAAAGGGAAAGAGTGTAAGATCCAGTACAGTTGTTGAAAACATACTGTAAGAAATAACATGAGAGCGAGCGCATAATCAAGCAGCAAAAGGTGAAGTCCTAGTCAGCGGGTTACGAAAACGCGTACATGTTTTGATTGGGTTGGTTGATTCTATTGGTATGATTAAAGTTTTTTTTTTGGGGGGGGGGGGGGTGGGGGAATTAATACAACCAGTATCGATCAATAAAAAACTTGGAATTTCGTTTCCCCTTTTTATTCTGGGGGAAGAGCAAATTAGATTCGTTAAAATAATGTGATATAAATATGATGAATACTAGATTAGAGGTAAATGTAAACGAGAGTATCTTTGCATTTATTTACACGATCACAGAGGCTTCGATCAACTCGGGCAATTACACTGCGCGAACATGACAAGAAAATATCCTAATCATAGCTATCTGAACAAGATTTCTACGTTTGATCATCGTTGGCCACGACCTGGGTTTACACTACCGTAGCAATTCTATCTCTTGCAAAGAATATTAACTTGTCTAGAATATTCAGCGGTGAAGAGAGAATTTTCTTACCGGGGACGAGGAAGAAGTCCCCCCCCCCCCCCCCCCAAAAAAAAAAAAAAAAAAAAAAAAAAATGTCCTTTGTTGATTAAGATATTTATTGATTCTGAAGTAAAACGGCACCCTTTCTCCTTTTCAGTATGAGTCTGCAAACACTAAAGGATTGGCTATTATGTACATTGCTAGGTGCTTTATAGAGGTCTGGGCCAAACATCCTGGCAAGGAGATGGTACCAATAAACACACCGTTTTTTTTTTTTTTGGGGGGGGGCTGGCAACGTACTATAAGTGCTTTAAAGCCCAAGTCCACTTCAAAAATAACTTGGTTTCAATAGAAGCAGAAAAATCAGACTAACCAATCAAAAAAAGTTTGAGCAAAATCGGATAACTAATAAGAAAGTTATGAATTTTTAATGACATTAAATAATTTGAAAATCACTAGACAAATTGGCAACTCACTCATGAGTCTGTGACGTCATGTCCTCACTATCCACTAATTATCTTCTTTATATTGATGATATAAATTTTCAATTTTCTCCTTAAGAATCTTATTTCTTCACACTAGCATCCAAGTTAAATTGATAGTAATATGTTTTTGTGTGGATGCACTAATATAGAGTATTTTTTCCAGTTAAACCATGACAAATGTGAATTTTGATAAACTATTTATATACAAATCAATAATTATGAATATACAATATTCAGAAAATAGAATAAATTCTTCAAAGTTCATAAAAGATTTTGTGAAATGTCATGCACGCAATATGACACAAATCATATAACCTGGGCAAAGTCATGGGGAAATCAAGTTTTGGGGAATAAAAAGGGACATTAATGGGATTAAACTATTTAAAGCAATTGATAAATAGTGAGGACATGACGTCACAAACTGATAACCATCTTGGCAATTTGTGTTGTGATTCTCACTGTTCCATAGTTTTACATACTAAAAAAAAAAAAAATCTTTTTTAATAGTTATCCGATTTTGCTCAAAGTTTTTTGATTGGTTTGTCTGATTTTTCTGCTTTTATTGAAAGTAAGTTATTTTTCGAGTAGACTTTTCCTTTAAAGATACTATGTCCCTTTTGCAGCCAACATCAAATTCCGTAGAACTTTGCAGGAATTATGGATATGTCATGTATGTCCTATATCTGTGAAATTTAAACTTTAGCAGTTTCCTAATATTCAAATTATGCAAGGAAAGCCGTTTACTTGCTAGACTTCACTGTCAGACACTATGGAGTGACTGACTGGCTTTTGTTCTTCTTTGGTAATAACATATATAAAATGGACTGTAAAGGGTATATGAGCATGTGTCTACATCAATAACCCACTTCTTGTGATGGCCAACAATAAACTGATTGAATCTTTGCGCAGCATAAAACATACGATAATTCGGTACAATGGTCTGAAAATCAGACTATTAATTACTGGCTCTATAGCTCCTAAGTCCATTTGACAACTAATAGTCATTATTTTGCCACTTAAAGACATTTTCAAGCCTCCCCCTTTTTTTAGGGAAGTTCTAAATTAGTATTATCTTTCAAATGCTGTTGGAATTTAACCTTTTCATTTTTTTTGGCCTGCAAAAGGGACATAGTACCTTTAAGGGTACGCCAGATGGAACATACATGATTCGTAATTCTTGGGTGTAAATTAAAGCCGTTAAGTTGGAATCGTTTCTCACTATTCTCCATTTACTCTCCAGTAATCAACATGAAGCTTCTGCTCGCATCCATTGCCGTTCTAGCTGTGGTAGTTCACGGCTTAGATGAAAATGTGTATCGTCCATGCCCTCAGTTCTGGCTTTCATTTAACGGGAACTGCTACCGTTACTTCGGGGAGCCGGTCACTTGGGAAGAGGCTCGGGATCGCTGCAGGGATCACTACTCCTTCAACGGACGGGCTGATCTGGTATCCATTCACACGGAACAGGAGAACGCCTTCGCATACGACCTTTTCCGCTCTTCTGCAGGCAACACACCGTCGGTAAATATGTGTGACCTAGCTTAGACTGTTAATTAAAGGTAAATCCTGCCTTAATAGCAAACTACTATACAAGAAAGCAGGAAAATCAGTAAAGCATACAATCGGACTGAAATTATGAAAATTATGAATTTTTGAAAGCAACAATCACTATAGGTATGCGTTCTTCAAATTGGCTGAATCCGCAACGTCTTCGCGATTTAGTGGCGGACAACTTTACCGTTTGTTTAAATTTCTTGTTTGGACCAAAATGTCAATTGGGACGGTCATTTCTTGTTATAGGACCTGTAAATAATGCACTCTCCATAACATATGTGAGAAATGCCCCAAGGGTGAAGGCAACAGAAATTAGTGATGTTTTTGTACAGGACCAATGAGAGAGTTATCGATTATTAAGTCACAATCCACTGACAAAATTACCAATTTCATATCCGCATAGGTGTTTATAGCGACCTAATTTCAATCATAACTTTAGTAATATTGGTCCGATTTATTTCTAACTTTCGCCAAGCTGTTTCTCTGACTCTCCTGCTCCCCACCCCTCATTTCCTTGGCTAAAGTAACGTAAACTGTCGCTCATATAGTTGGAATATTTTTTTTAACTTCAATTTATGGAATTGTTTTGATAATGATTTATTCCAAATAGATCTAGATAATAGTATACATTCTCAGATTTTATTGAATAATAATTTGCCAGTATTTGTTTTGCGTGACTGCTAAAGCATGTGTATGCTACTATGCTACAACTAGGGACCTACGCCCTTAAGTCATAAATGACAGTGATGAGGATTAATGCCCCACAAAAGGGCACTATATAGCACATCGACATGTTTTTTTTTTATCCTGGGGCATCATAGTTGCGAGGCGATTGCTTTGCCACTGAACCATGTTTGAACGCAGCGGGGGCTAGGGTAGGGAGAAGTTCCCATAAATAAAAAAAAATTAAAAAAAATGCAATGAATTTTAAATAATTGATTGAATCCCCCCCCCCCCCCCCCGGTCCCCAACCTAATACAATCTTCTGTGTGCCCATACCTTGAGCCATAATGCAAGGTGTATAAGTGCCATGGGTATCACGGCGTCACTGATATGAGCACTATCTAAGTAAACAATGATGAATTCACTTTTCTTCTGATCTGATTTTGCTGATTTTGTTTTTACTGATTTCTTTGTTGTTTTTTCGACAGGTGGGGCCGCCACTCCATGGGGCTTGGATCGGTGCCTACCAGACAACACCAGGCTCAACCGGACCTTTCATTTGGACTGATGGATCCAGTCTAAACTTCGAGCGATGGGCGACCGGTCAGCCGAACAACTACGCGAACATCCAGGACTGCGCCAATTTGTGGCGTAGGGACGCAGGAGATGATATCCTCCAGCCTTGGAGCGACCTTTCCTGTGAAGAAGACCGGCTGCCTTTCATTTGTAAGGTGGCTCCAAATTAGAAATCCCGATTCGGCTGTACCCTGAATTCGAAGCTTCCTTGATATATCTGTATGGTTAAGACTACAATTTCAATTCTTTGACATTCTGAAAACCTTGGAAACTAGTAGTGCTAGCAGCATAGATTTACTAAGTAGGGCCATCATAACGTTCTGAAGGTGTGGCATGTATGACCAATTCTATTTTCCACAGTCCATAAGTCAGTCTTTTGTTCTTTCGCTTTATTGCAAGAGACATTTTTAACAGTTTGGGAAAGGTTTACATCCAGTTTTTTTTTCTTCTAGTTTAGTATTAAAAAAAATCCGGCCCATTATTAGGCAATTAAGGCGTCTTCACAGATCATGGCTTAATAACCAACCGTTTTTTGTTCTTGGGTGTTAAGGCTCTTCAAGCCCTTTAAAACACATTTTTGAAGAAAATATATGGAGCAATTGGGAAAGGTTGATTACAAAGTATTTGAGAATTGCTGTATAAGCTGAGGTTATAGAATAATCAAAATGATTGAAAAAGAGATTCGATTTTTAATAGTCACTTTCAGTGCTCACAGAAATAGGTATATGGGACACCCACGTGTGGCATGTGAGTTTGGTTCAATATTTTCAGCTATTTCTCGTTATATTTCAGAATTATAGGCATTTACAGAGCGATTCATATCAGATGACATTTTGGACCTGATATTATTAAAGCTAAAAAGAAGTAACACATTAAAAAGAATGAGAAAAACTCTAAATTATCATCCCTGTACCGAAACTCAGCCTTCTCGTCACGAGCGAATGCAATGTCAATAAGATGCTAGATCCGTATGGAGTTCTTTTAGATATGATTAAGAAGAATACCTTTAATTGGTTTCAGACTTTTGTCATTGTGTTTAACTGCTGTTCTAGAATTCTAGTCATTAAACTTAGCGTCTATAGATAAGAGTGAAATTTAAACTCACCGTTTTTTTGGTATATGTTTGCCATGAACATCTACAAAATGTGATCAGATAAATTATGCTTCTTGAAATTAAAGATATATTATTTGAAAAGGCGAATTATTGTAACGTACCACTAAACATATGTTTCATTATATACCTTTTTGTTTTTTTAGTGATTCCTTTCTTTCTCTTATCGCACTTTTTGCAACTTATTTTCTTTCTACTATTCGATTAAGCAAACTTTATTTTATCCTTTTATAGCTGGAGTAAATGAATTACAGGTCATATCTAACATTATTTCTTGTTTGTTTGCTTGGTTGTTTTTATTTACGATTGCGTTCAAGGTTATTTATGAGTGAGGTGAGTAATGAGAACTGAGTATGAAGAGAGGATATATAAAGCGGATCGGAATCATTTATTTCGTTTGTGTACGAGAGCATTTGTCAAGTAATCTATGGGTCAACTTAAATTCGATGTTCCCTGCATGATTCACTTATTTCGGACTTGATTTCATGCGTTTAGGACTAAAGACTTTCTTTAAATATGATGTTGACTATCATAAGGACTTAAAGCGAACAAAATTTGTTGTTATGGGAGCCATGAACTGCATATTATACCCATCGTTCCTCTAGGACCCTGGAGGACTAGCCCCTGGAACCCATCCGTAAAGACAGAAGTGGATCCCAAGACAACAATTTCTGGTATAAAATTGTCCTTATGAGAGAAAGAGTGCGTGTGTGTGTTTCTATCGATCAAGACGGCTATCTTGAAAGTTCTGACAATGCCGAAGTGCTCTAATTAGATAGCTTTTACAAGCTCACGAGTCACCACATCCTCAAGGAGGGATATCTCTTACGCGCTAGCAATGCGCTTTGCGCAAACGTACTTTGTCCCCCCCCCCCCTTTTTTTTTTGTTGGGGGGGGGGGGGAATTCCTGATCCGGCAATACAGAGGTGAATAGCCATTAACTTTTGACCATAGCTTAAGTTAGTAGGAGAGGAACTTGCAACATACCAAGGAAAAGAAGCAAGGGAAATTCCTCATCAAAAAAAAAATAGACGTTTAAAACGTTAAAACTAAACTTTTGCTCGCGTTTATCAATTGCCCCAGATAATGGGTTAATATGGCATTAGTCCAGGAACTAGCCAGATTTTATATTTTATCTCTGCGACATTATCTACACTTCCTTCAACATCAACGAATTCGTACGCCCGCGTCACGTCATCTTCTGCTTGCAGCTAGTACGAGGAGATCGGAGTGGTAGAGATTATTCAATATTAAATTGGCCAGATTCTTGTCTTATATGTGACGGTAATTATTTCGGTAGGCATGATTTGATTAGTAGTGGAGGCATGTTTCTAAGAAATAGCCACAACCCTAACATTAACCCTACTTGATGCGCATGGTAGTGTAGGCAAAGCATGAGGTGACAAATATCTACATGTAACATTACGCTACAGGCTTTAAAAAAAGAGAAACATGCACTGCTGAATGATCTGATTTATCCGGTGGTTTCACTCGTGCTTTTTTTTTTGTCGTAAATTGATTTTACAACTCAATTTGGGAGATAATTTGAAGGGCAAAAAAATCTCGTCTTTAAACCTGTATGGGTATATTAAAATGGGGTACTCTTAGGAAGGTAAAGGGGCAATTATTATAAAGAAAAAAGGGGCACTATTCAGAAGGCAAAAATCACTTATTTGAAAGGAAATGGGCACTTATCATACCAAAACATGGGCTATCATCAGAGATGAAAACGGGCACCTTACTACAAAGGAAAAGGGACACTTGTCAAAGTACAAAGGCACCTTCAGATTTGGATAGGGACACTTATCACTGAGAGGTGAAAAGGGACTGGGGGAAAGGGTATAAAGAGAAAGAGGCACTTATTAGGAAGAAAATGGATAATTTTTCCCTTCTGGGTATTTTTGGGGCACGTGAAAAAAGCGAATCCCTATTTTTTTTCTCTCTTTCTTTATTATTAAGTTAATTTTTGTTCTTCTTTTAATTTCAATTATTTCCTTGTTTATTTCTTTTGTCCTTTCTAATAATATAACAGTTTTCATTTTCTTTTTCTATCTTTCTTGCCTATTTTCATAATTTGTCCTTTCTTTTTTCCTTTTCTTTCTCTTTTGTTCATTTTAAATTAATTTAAACGCTCAGTAAGATCACATTGAGGGATTCACTTTATTTTGCACCCAAACTTTCCGGTGAACTATCGTAATGTTTATTTTTTCATTCCCATAAGCGGAATATAATAGATTTCAAAAAAAAATTAAACACAGATTCGGCACAGAATAGGTTATGACCTCCTAAGTCATAATATAAGAGGAAATCATGCAATATCCTGGCTCCACAAACCTCCTGATGATTTTTGTTTATGCCCCACTGTCCTTCTTGTAGCTACTTGCTCCCTCTATATAGAAAACTGCCCCAATCGGTGCATGTTGGTCCCCTAAGTCATAATATAAGAGGAAATCATGCAATATCCTGGCTCCACAAACCTCCTGATGATTTTTGTTTATGCCCCACTGTCCTTCTTGTAGCTACTTGCTCCCTCTATATAGAAAACTGCCCCAATCGGTGCATGTTGGTCCCCCATGATCCTCTTTTTCTTATGTTAGTTGAGAGCTGAGCTAATGAGATAACAACCTGTCAGTGACCTCGGTGTGTGGTCTAGTCCCTTCTGGCCCAGTAGTATTGACGGTCTTCAAAGCAACAAGGAATAAATTTTTAAAAAAAATTGTGTAACGAAACAAGTAAGTACATTCTTACGTGAAATAGAAAGGGTTTAAATCGTTCATATTCCGTAGTAAATAGCATCTTACCAGTGACAGGAGGAGGGGAAGTGTAGGGCCCAGTGGGAATTATTTCTTGGGGTCTGAATGGAGCTGAGGGTATTCGGTAATGACCTGATTAGCACAAATGATCAAATTTTTGATCAAATTACGGTGGGTGAACTTTCAAAAGTCAATGGGACATGAGGGTTCCAATGAAAGATCTAGTGATAACGTACGTCGGGATGGATGTGCTTTTCGTTTAAACAAAAAAAATAATGAATTTTTAACGATTTTTTGTGTGTAAAAGTCCATAGGCTAACGTTTATTTTAGGCAGTTGCACTCTGCCGATAGGGGGCGTTCCCAAATGAGACTGAACGGAGCTATATGAACATATTTTCACAAAGTAGTGCCATGCGATGTGTGTTATTTCCTGTTATTTTCAACTCTCATGATCTTTTCTTTCCTCATCCGGAAGCAGATGCCACCTCAGATGATCTACGGATCAACAGACTTAACACAAATCCTAGAGAACTATCAATAAATGTAAATATAAAACAAGAGAGAAAGAGAGAGATTGAGAAGGGGAGGAGGAGGGAGAGAGAGAATGAGAGAGAGAGAGAAAGAGAGGAGAGAGAATGGGGAGAGAGGGGGAGAGGGATAAGGAGAGACTGAGAGGGAGAGAGAGGGAGAAAAAGAGAGAGAGAGAGTGAGGTGGGGGGGGGGGGTAGAGAGAAATCATCCGCGATAAAGTCTACGTAGTCAGAACAAATTAATATCGGGCGTATTCCTCTAAATTAAATGTTATTATAATTCAGTTTTATTTGGCATCATAACAAACAATAAAAATCATAAATACCGAATAAATGATAGGCCGGGGTCTATTGAAAGGAACTTGTACTTGTACATACGGCTCCATCATGGTAAACACAATATTAAATTAAATAGCGAAGTAAATCAAACTTAAAATATATACGTACATTCAGAAGAAGAAAGAAAAAACAGGACTGACCATTAACTACTAGCTAGGTATCATCCATGTATATACACACCAACAATCACACGCAAACATACAGGAGCAAAAAAGTTCAAAAGTTCAAAATGAGAAAGAGAAAAAAGGGAAGAGGTGAGATTCAGAAAGATTAGAAAGGGTCTACTCAATCTAGGAAGACATTGTTTAAAAATGTAACGTTTAAATAGAGTTTTAAAATGAGAAAGTGTGGAGCTGGACTACAAATTGAATTCCATTCATGTACTCCTGTAAAACGGATAGAATGGTTCTTATAGTTAAACGAGTCTTGGGTCGCCCCCCCCCCCCCAAAAAAAAAAAAAAAAAAAAAAAAACGCCGGCCAAAAAAAAGAAAGAAAGAGAGAAAGAGATGGAAAGAAGTAAAAGGACGTATAGGAAGAAAAAGAGAAAAGAAGTCGAGAACAGTACAACGAATCGTCTTCTTTCTCCCTTATAATTTAATGAAACGTCAAAGCTTCCGCGCTTTGCGCGGAAAGGGGGAATTTTAATACAGATAAGGATTAAGAGTCGGGAAAGGTACAACGAATCGTCTTCTTTGTCTAATAATACGTCAAAGCTTCGCGCAGGAGGAGGGGGAGGGGACTGAATTCAAACAAAGATTCGAGTCGAGAAAGGTACAACCAATAGTCTTCTTCAGCATACATAACTCCTATCCTCGCCAAAGGGGGGGGGGGGGGGGGTTCAGACAAGGATTAAGAGTCGAGAACGGTACTTTGAGTCGTCTTCTTTCTCTAATAATTTAATGAAACTTCAAAATCTCCGCGCTTTGCTCGGTAGGGGAAGTAACTGAATTAGATAAGGATTAAGAGTCGAAAATGGTACATCGAATCGTCTTCTTTGTCTAATAATACGTCAAAGCTTCCCGCGCTTCGCGAAGGAGGGGCGGACTGAAATCAGACAAGGATTATGAGTCGAGAAAGGTTCAACGAATCGTCTTCTTTCAAAGCTTCCGCGCTTCATTCAAAGTTTCCCCCCTCCCTGCACCCACCTCCTAGGGGGCATTTTTTTTTTTTACCCATCTTCTTTCTTTTCCTTTCTTTCTCTTTTTTTAACCGCCAAAACAAGGGGGTACGGGACGGCTATGCCCCCGCTTGAATCTGCGCCTGCTGTGCATGCATATCACTGCAAAATGCGCAGTAGTTAACGTTGGACGATATGCGACTCTGCGCCATCTTGACTCGTCTGAAGCTCAAATTAGATATTGATGATATAATCTTCCTCCGACAAAGTTTTCATTATCGAAGGAGTCTCTACATTATCAACGTTCTTTTGGAAATTACATAGATTTGAATAGCACCTGACGTCTAGATTGGGTGAGATTGTATTGTGTATCGCTTTGATGGAGTGTGAACAATTTGGGATTTTAAACACGGAAGTGAGATAAAAATGTAAAATAGAAGAAACGAGTATATGTGGGTAGACTATGTAGTTTGGGGTGCATTTCTAAGTTTGTGAAAAGAAGTGTTAGAGGCAATCAGGAGGAGAAACGAAGGTTATAATGTTATGATGCAGGTAAAGCGGAATGAAGCAGTGTATTTTACCTCTATTTTCTTCAATATAAACTGAGGCTTTAAAGCTAAATATGTAGATCCCCTGTTTCTCTTCCAACTCTGCTTTTTTCCCCTCTTTTTCGCTCTCTCTTCCCCCTCGTGTGTATACATGTGTTTCTCTTCAATCCAGCAATTTAACATATATAGAAAACAAATAATACAGGGAAAATGGCGTACTTTGTAAAAGCATACAACTTTTATTCATAGGCTAGATACACTCAATGCAATGTAAATATATAAGAACAAAAAGAAGAATAGAAGAATTAATGAAAATAATATAAGAGATATAGGGAGTACGAGTAAAGTTGTTAAAAACGTACTGCAACAAATATAATGGTAACGAGTGCATAAGTATTCTCATGGTATGACTGGAAACATAATCAAGTAGCAAAAGTATCAAACAACAAAAGGCTAAGTCAGTGTGATTACGAAAATTATATCATTGTGTTTAACGGGCTGGTTGATTTTAATGGTATGACTTTAACACTTTTTTTTTTTGGGGGGGGGTAAAGTTAAACGGAAACACTTTCTCCTTTTCAGTATGAGTTTGCATACATTAAATTTAAGGAATGGCTATTACAATGCTAGGTGCTTTGAGTTCTGGGCCCACAATTCCTGGCGAGGAGGTGGTACAAATATAATTTACACTTGTTTGTGGGGGGGGGGGCGAAACATATCATTACTGCACTTATCGTACGCCAGATTGGAAAATACATGATAAGTAATTCTTTGGTGTGAATTGAAGTCGTTAATCTGTAATAGTTCATTTTCTTCTCCCTCTTCTTCTTTGACTCTGCAGTAATCAACATGAAGCTTCTGCTCGCATCAATGGCCGTTCTAGCCGGGACAGTTTACGGCTTAGATGCCAATGCGTGTCACCCGTGCCCCCAATTCTGGCTTCCATTTAACGGGAGCTGCTTCCGTTACTTCGGGGAGCGGGTCACTTGGGGAGAGGCTCGGGATCAGTGCAGGGATCACTATTCCTTGAATGGACGGGCTGATTTAGTATCTATCCACACGGAACAGGAGAACGCCTTTGCTTACAACCTTTTTCGCTCTTCTGCAGGCATCACACCGGATCATGTCACGGTAAGTATGGACAACCAAGCTTAGACTCTCAATTAAAGAGAAATCCTGTCTTGATAGCAAAGTACTCTAGAAGAAGCGGGATAATCAGAGAAGCATACTGGTGAAAGTTTGAATATTTTCAGACAAAAATTGAGAAACTTAAGAAATTCTGTGAGGTTACAATCACTATATATAGGTATGGGTTTTTCAAATAGTCCCTATCGTTAGTTTTTCTTTGATGTAGAGGCAGACAACTTTCCAATTTTTACCAACTTGAACCATGAATGTACGCAGCGGGCGCTAGGTTACGTCGACGCCCCCACAAAAAAATGCAATAAATGTTCAATAATTCATTGCATTTTGCCCCGACCCCACAAATATTTTTTTTTTTTTTTTTTTTTTTTGGGGGGGGGGGCATGCCTTGAACCATAATGCATGGCCCTACAGAGTATTTTTTTCTGTTGGGGACTGGGGGAAAATGCAATGAATTATTGAAAAATTATTGCATTTTCTTGTTGTTTTTTTTTGGGGGGGGGGGCGTCGACGTACCCTAGCGCCCGCTGCGTACAGTCGTGATTTATTAGCTAAGCAATGGCCTCGTTACTGTGAGCCCCCAGGATCAAAACCGTGTCGATGTGCTATATTAGTGCACTTTTATGAGGCATTAATCCCCATTAATGTCAGTTATGGCTTAAGGACGTAGGTCCCCTAGTTGATTAGCATAGTAGCACACACATGCTTTAGCAGTCACACAAAACAAACACTCCTCAATTGTCATTCAATAAAATCTGAGAATGTTACTAATATCTATATCTATTAGGAATAAATCATTGTCAAAATCATTCAATAAATTGGGGTAAAAATAATTATTCCACCATTATGACCAACAGTGTATATATATGATTTAAATAAAATGGGTCAAAGTAAAAATAAAAGCTCTCTAGTTAAAAAGCTCTATGGCGACAAAGCAGAAAACACTTGTATGTGTTTTTAAATATGGGTTTAACGGTAACTAAAAGTGTAACGCAAAAAGTACAAGAATTATGACGACACATGGCAATGGCGTAGC
The DNA here is from genome assembly GCA_035222895.1 of Strongylocentrotus droebachiensis. Lineage (NCBI taxonomy): Eukaryota > Metazoa > Echinodermata > Echinoidea > Camarodonta > Strongylocentrotidae > Strongylocentrotus > Strongylocentrotus droebachiensis. The sequence goes on from JAVYIG010013599.1 coordinate 24,548, forward strand.
TCAGGGGCATGTTATCCCCCCTATTGAGTGGCGGAAATAGGGGAATCAAAAGAAATGAGCAAAGAGAGGGGAGAGAGGGAGAGGGGGAGGGGGAGAGAAAGAAAGAAAGAGGAAGACGGATAAAAGACATGGGAGGGGCGGGGTTGGGGTTGAGGAAAGAGAAAGAAAGAAAGAAAGAAGAAGAGAGAAAAGGGGTTGTAGAGGAGGGAAAGTAGATGGAAGGGTGAAATAGCGATTATAAATTTTCGTTAGGATTTGTGACAATTCGTGAAAATGCAACGGCATATTTTTCTATTCATGTGAACTTTCAAATTTTGTGGATTGTAAGGAACGGGGTTCGGAAGCCAGCCCTGCACTAATGTTCTTTGACAAGACATTAATCTATATTTGCCACTCTCCATTCAGTTATTAATGGATAGTGAGCACTGATTACGTTGGCGGCTTGGCTATAACCAGGGTAATAATGTATAAGTGCCACGAGCATCACAGCGTCAGGGATATTATCAGTGTATCATAAGCCATTAATACATGCAGTTCATAAACAACGATTACTCTACATTTTTCTAATTTGATTTTACTGATTTATTTTTTTACTGATTTGTTTGTTGTTGTCCTGGACAGAGTGGGCCGCCATACTATGGAGCTTGGATTGGTGCCTACAAGACAACCCCAGGCTCAACCGGACCTTTCATTTGGTCTGATGGATCCGGTCTAAATTTCGAGCAATGGGTTGAGAGTCAGCCGTCCAATTGGGGAGGAAATGAGGACTGCGTCCATTTGTGGCGAAAGAACGCAGGAGATGATATCCTCCAATCTTGGAACGACCTTTTCTGTGAAAGGGACCTGCCTTTCATTTGTAAGGTGGCGCCAAATTAGAAATGTAGCCTGAATTGAAGCTTTCTTGATATACATCTGTATGGATATTAAAGGCTTTAATTTGAATCCTTTGGACAAATATTGAGAACCTTAGAGACTGTTAGTTCTAGCAATAATGATTGAATAATTAGGACTATTATAACGTTTAGAGGGTGTTGCATGCATGACCGACTCTGTTTTCCACAATCCATTAGTCAGTCTTGTGTGTTTTCGCTTCATTGCAAGAGACAAATTGACAGTATTGGAAAAGTTTACATTTAAGATTTTTTTTTTAGTTTGGTATACAAAATTGGCCACATTAGAATCGGTTAAGGCTCATTCACAGATCCTGCCGTATAATCCAAGCGTGAAAGGTTTATTACAAAGTATTTGAGAATTGAAGTATACGCTGAGGCTACGGAATCATCAAAATGATGGAAAAAGAGACTCAATTTAGTTACATTAAGTGCTGACACACCGTGACTTGATGGTTAGGTTCAATATTTCAGCTTTCTCTCGTGATTTGTTCAGATTTGAAGGCATTTGCATAGCAAATAATTTTAGAGGACATTTTTTGTTTAGAAGACATTACAAAGAATAAGAAAAACTCAATACCTGTACCAGCCCTCAGACTTCTCTTCACGAGCGAGTGTATTGTGAAGAAGATGCTAGATTTGTATTTAGTACTTTCACATATAATTAAGAGGAATACTTTAATTGGTTGTAGACTTTTGTCATGGTGTTTTACTGTAGTTTTGAGATTCTAGTTATTTACCTTAGCGTCTGTAGATGAGGGTAAAATTTAAATTCACGGGAGCCTATTCACATACAAGCTATGCTTTTTTTTTAGGTTCCCCACATTTTACATTGTACTGCCTTGCCTGTTATATCTACATATTTCGAAATTTCGTACTTAATTTCCGTGCATTATATTTGATTTGAAATCTTAACAAAAGAAATCTTGTGTGTAATCTACTCTTATAATAATATACGCCTGTATACACAAAAAAAAATCAAAAACAGAATATAAACCGTTTTTTAATGTAAAATGTGGAATAAATAAAACTTCAAACTTCAAAAGAAAATCTTTGCTATGAAAATCAACCAAATATGATCAGATAAATTATGCTTCTTGAAATTAAAGATATGTTATTTAAAAATACGAATTATTGTAACATGCCACTTAACATTATATGTTTCATAACGTCTTTCTTAGTTTTATAGTGTTTCCTTTCTTTTTCTTATCGCATTTACTGCAACATATTTCCTTTCTACTGTATTTTAAGGTTTTATATTTGGAGTTAATGAAATACAGGTCATATATAACAATAAATGTTAGTTGCTTGTGTGTTTGCTCGCTTGTTTTTATTTACGATTATGTTCAAGGTTAACATGATTGAGGCTAGTAATAAGAACTGGGTATAAAGAGAGGGATGTATAACGTGGATTGGTTACATGTATTTCGTCTGTGTACGAGAGCATTTGTCAAGTAATCTATGGGACATCAGTTCGATGTTCTCTGCATGGTTCACTTATTTTGGACTTGATATCAAATATGATCTTGACAATCATGAAAAATTGAAGCGAAAGTAATTCGTTGCTATAGGAGCCATGGCCTGCATATTATACCCATCGTTCCCTGGTACCCCCAGCAGGGCTCTGCCCCTGGACCCCATTCGTAAAGAGAGAAGTGGATCCCAAGACAACTTTTAAAAATAAGCGTTTAACAATCTGGTATTAAAGCTTTTGTGAACAATAACGAAACTTTTCCCTTTGATTTTGGGTAAAATTTAAAAAGAATACGAGCTATTCCTAGTCTGGTCAAGCGACTGCTAGCAAGAAAGTAAGTTTTGGCTCCTTCCTGCGACCAAATACTTAGTTGGAATATCTGAACATGGAAGCAAAACGTTTAAAATACCTTTGCAAGCGTTTATCGATTATAGGCATTAGTCCAGAAACTAGCCGGTACTCATAAATATAAGCAAGAAAGGGGAGAGTGGGGTAGTGGGGAATATTAAATACTGAATCGGCCAGATTCTTGACTAAATAATATGGCATTAGTGACGATATTTCTTTGGTAAGCATTATTTAATCAGTAGTGGAACATTCTCAAAAATATTGGGCCAAAAATTGCCCAATTTTCCCCCAACATGAGGGAGATTATGTGTCCGACCCACTGTTGGGTAAATTCAAGATTTCGCACGATTTATCCTGTGTTGGATTAAAACAAAATACCCAACTTTCAATCAACAAAAGATTACCCAATCAGAAATTCGCCCAATTCTCTCAATAATGTGTAGCATATTAGACATTAGTTGGGCAAATAAGTTGGATAAAATATTATATATAAAAGGACACTATTAAATGCCGCGGCGGGACTCGTACGGCGGACCTTGTGATTCATAGTCCTGTGACATATCCACTCGACCACGATACCTATAACATACACTGTCGCTCATATAGTTGGAATATTTTAGTTACAACAAAATAATCCTCTGTGTGCCCATGCCTTGAGTCATAATGCATGGCCGTCCAGAAGATTTTGTTATGTTGGGGACCGGGGTAAAATGCGATAAATTATTGAAAATGTATTGTATTTTCTTTGTCTTTTTTATTTATGGAAAGTGCCCCCTACCCTAGCCCCTGCTGCGTACAGTCATGATTCAGTGACAAAGCAATGACCTCGTAGTTGTGAGGCCCCAGGATCAAAACCGAGTCGATGTGCTATATTAGTGCCCTTTTCGGCATTAATCCTCATTACTGTCATTTATGACTTAAGGGCGTAGGTCACCTAGTTGAAAAGCATAGTAGCATACACATGCTTTAGCAGTCACGCAAAACAAACATTGGCAAATTATAATTCAATAAAATCTGAGAATGTATACTATTATCTAGATCTATAAGGAATAAATTATTTCTAAAATGATTCCATAAAATGGGTTAAAACAAAAAATATTCCAACTATATGAGCGACAGTGTATGAACAGAACCATATTGTTGCATAATTGTTGCCCGTTAGTTCGCCCAGTAACATGTGTCCATCTAATTTTGAACATTTAATTGGGTAATTATACATGTAGTAAATGGTTTGGAGAAAATCACACAAATGTTGGACAAAATGGCCCAGCTTTAATTTGGCCAGTAACATTACCCAATTATTTCATCGGTAAATTCATGGTTGGTAGAAAAAAATAAACCAATTATTGGACAACATTTGCCAAACATCGATTTGCCAAGTAACAACTACCCAATCTATTTCATATAGTAAATGCTTGGGGGAAAATAACCCAGTTATCGGACACAATTTGCAAAAATTCGATTTACCCAGTAACGTCTTCCCAACTTTTTGTTTTTAACAGTTAAGGCAGGTTCCTAAAAATAGCCACAACCCTAACGCTAATCCTACATTATGCACATAGTAGTGTATGCAAAGCATGGAGTTACAAATAGCTACCCATTTAAATTACGCCTAAGGCTATTTAAAGAAAGTAGAAACATGCAGCTAATATCGAGTGAATGAACTATTTATCCAGTGGTTTCAATCTTGGCAATTTACGATTAAAAAAAGGAAGCAAGATTCTTGCTTTGATTTTTTTTGTTTACAACACTATCCAATTTAAGGAGATACAAGGTTGCATTCGTGCTCCAGTGAAACAGTTTTTGCTTTCGACCTCAAGGGCAAATATTTCGTGTATTTAACCTGATGAGTATATCACGACTTGGGCGACCAAAATATTTGTTATCAATCACATTTGACTACAATCAAGGTATAATAAAACGAACAGAAATCTAAGCTCGAAATACTATTTAGTACAAGCACACTGCTATAACTAAACTGGCACTATACTTCAAACAGGTACAAGCAAAGAAGAGTTTAGTTTTAGTGCACGAAGATAGTCTTATCAGTCACTGTGCGTAAAAGTGTCTGCACTATAAGACTATGCTGACGTTGCTCTGCGATGGTTCATGACACAGTCAGAGACTGGCAGAGCTATGGCAAATTAGAATCTGTGCCTGCAAATTAAGAATAGTTTGAAAAGTTTTTTTTTTTTTAAGTAAAATGGGCACTAATAATACCGGATTATGGGCTATCATCAGAGATGGGCACCTTACTAAAAAGGAAAAGGGACACTTATCTAAGTACAAAGGCACCTCTCAGATTTGAATAGGGACACTTATCAGAGGTGAAAAGGGACTGGGAAAAAAGGGGACAAAAAGAAACAGGCACTTTAGCTAATGAAGCATTGATTTTTTCCCTACGTAGAACGAGCACTTTTGGGGTACTAGACAAAAGCGAAGCATATTTTCATTATTTTTCCTTTCTTTTATTCTTTTATATATGTTTTGTTTTCTGTTTTGTTCATTCTTAATTAATTGAACAGCCCAGTAAAATCATATGTAGCACAGAGGGATTAAACTTATTTTGCACCCAAAGTGTCCGGTGAACTATCGTAATGTTTATTTTTCATACCCAAAAGCGGAATACCATTGCTTAAAAACAAAATTTTACAGAGAATCGGCACAGAACAGGTTATGACCTTGGAGGTCATAATATAAGAGGAAATCATGCGATATCCTGGCTCCACAAACCTCCTGATGATTTTCACCTAAAACAACAAGGAATTAATAAAAAAGAAACGTGTAACGGAATAAGTACGTACATTATCACGTGAAAAGGAAAGGGTTTACTTGTTCATATTCCTTAGTAAATATTATCTTACCAGTAACAGAAAGAGCGGAAGGGCAGGGCCCTGTTGGAATGATTTCGTTGAGTCACTAGTGGAGTTGAAGGTATTCGGTAATAACCTGAGGAGCACAACTGACGTCCCAAAAATCCTGGTCAAGTGAAAACAGAACAAACCAAAACCAAAATTAACCAAACAAAATGTGAAAATTAAAATAAATTAGAATACAAAAATGTAACCAAAACACAATTAAATATCACCTTTATTTTTGTTATTATTATTATTATTATTATTTTTTTTTTATTATTATTATTATTGTTTACTTTTTTTTTTTTTGGGGGGGGGGGGGAGGGGGGAGGGGGGATTGCTGTGTAGCACCTTTAAATTACACCTTCACCACAGGCTCGTAGGCCCACGAGAAGAAGGGGGAAGATAGGACTTTGTGAGCCCCCAGCTGTTATCTTGGTCACTACACGACTGCGCGCCACAGTCTTTTGGCACAGGAAAAAAGAAGGAAAAAAGGAGAAGGTAAATTGCTTAAAAACATGGATCTATCGTTATTCCTGACGATATGGATATTAAAATAAAACTTGAACCAGAGGGATTTTGTTATACATAGGCCTATTAGAACGGAGTATTAATACCCTTCTTACTCGCGTCATAGTCAATGAATCCACTCCTGTGTCTGAAACCTGTGTGCTCGAACAGACTTTGATTTGAAACTCACTGTGCAGACACAGCGACTGGCTAGGCTTTGTGTCTGCAAACTATCAGGATATCTGCCTAGTAAACTGAGAAGGCTTGAAGCAAAGATAGTATGATTATTTTTCGAGATCATGTTTGGGGACTTTCCACATATTGTCACAAAGTAGGGCTACGCGATGTGTGTTTTTTCCTGTTACTTTGAACTCTCATGATCTTTTCTTTCCTCTTCCGCAAGCAGCTGTCACCTCAGATGACCTACGGATCAACAGACTTTACCAAGCACACGCAAACACACATAAGCAATACAAACACAGAGATTTTCCCGGATACGAGTGTGATAAGATTGAATGAAGAATTTGTTCTAACCATATTATGGAAAATACTGGGAAAATCCCTTTGTGATACTTAAACATTAAAACTGAGAGTTCAAACTCTGGAAGAATTCTTTATTTAACAAATAGTGGTAGACTGGGATTGCGAAAGTCACTCTATTTTATCAGTCACATTGCACGTTTTTGTAAAATAAATAGTTTATCAATATAGATTGGTAGGTAACAAATTTCGGAGTTTGGATGAAACACCTATGCTTCCTGAAATCTTAGAATATACACTGTCGCTCATATAGTTGGAATATTTTTGTTTTACCCCAATTTATGGAATTTATAGATAATAATATACATTCTCAGATTTTATTAAATAATAATTTGCCAGTGTTTGTTTTGCGAAACTGCTAAAGCATGTGTATGCTACTACGCTTATCAACTAGGGGACCTACGCCCTTAAGTCATAAATTACAGAAATAAGGACTAATGCCCCACAGAAGGACACTAATATAGCACATCGACGCGGTTTTGATCCTGGGCCCTCACAGATACGAGGCCATTGCTTGGCCACTGATCCATGACTGTAAGCAGCGGGGGCTGGGTAGGGGACAGTTCCAAAAAATACAAAAAATACAAAATTGCAATAAATGTTTAATAATTCATTGAAATTCTCCCTGGTCACTTACATAACAAAATCCTCTGTATGGCCATGCAGTATGGCTCAAAGCAAAGGCACATAGAAGATTTGTTTTTTGTAGGGGACCGGGGGGGGGGGGATTCAATGAATTATTGATAATTTATTGCATTTTCTTTGTTGTTTTTTATTTGTGGAAACTGCCCCCTACCCTAGCCCCCGCTGCGTACAGTCATGGTTCAGTGGCAAAGCAATGGCCTCGTAGCTGTGAGGCCCCAGGATCAAAACCGTGTCGATGTGCTATATTAGTGCCCTTTTGTGGGGGTACTGATCCTCATTACTGTCATTTATGACTTAAGGGCGTAGGTCCAATAGTTGATAAGCATAGTAGCATACACATGCTTTAGCAGTCACGCAAAACAAATACTGACAAATTATATAATAAAATCTGAGAATGTATACTATGAACTAGATCTATTAGGAATAAATCAAACAAAATATTCCAACTAAATGAGCGACAGTGTATATTAACCATATGAAACTTCCTGTAAAGTTATTCACGAATGAGAATTCCAAAGAAAATTAATGACTCAGGTCTCTCGATAACAGTATTTTTAATTCCTATCGGGTCAGTGTTTGATGGATATTGTTTTCCCTTTTAGAATGGAATAATACATACATCGTTTTCCTCAAATTAAATAATAGCTTGTGACCAGTCGCATAACATTTTGAATTATGTTATCTTCCCCATAGCGTAACAGAGCACCTATTAATTTCGTCAGAATCTAAATTTTTGTTCCCCTTTTTTTATGTATGGATTTTGTTCGCTTCATATCTCGTTAATGACATGGTTAACGACAATGTCAATGACATTTTCATGGCCTGTGCCATATGCATGATTACTATTACCCTTTTCTCTTTCTTTTTCTTTCTTTCTCACGTTTTTTTTAGCTTCAAGGGGGGGGGTGCATGGGTCCGGCTATGTAGGCGCCCAAATCCGCGCCTGCTGTACATTTATATCATCGCCAAATGCGCAGTAGTTTCAAGTTGGATGATATGCGACTCAGCGCCTTCTTGACCCGTCTGAAATTCTAATTAGGAGTAGATATTGCTGAATTAATCTTCTTTCGACAAAGTTTTCATTATCGAAGGAGTCTCTACGTTGTCAACGTTCTTTTTGAATTTATATTACGAAGGTAAGAATAGCAGCTGACATCTAGATTGGGTGAGATTGTATTATGTATCGCTTTGATGTAGTATGAGCAATTTGGGATTTTAAACACGGAAGTGAGTTAAAAATGTAAAATAGAAGAAACGAGTGTATGTGGGTAGACTATGTAGTTTGAAGTGTATTTTTTAAGTTTGTGAGAAGAAGTGTTTAAGGCAAACAGGAGGAGAAAAGAAGGTGATTTAATTTCATGACGTGACTGAAGCGAAATGAAGAAGTATATTTTACTTCTATTTTCTTCCATATTAGCTGAGGCTTTAAAGATATGTATGTAGTAGAACCCCTCTGCTTTATATCTCTCTTTGTTTCGCTCTTTGTTCCCCCTCCTGTGTATACATGAATTTCTGATCATCTCGATTTCTATGGTTTTATATATTAATGAGCCGGGTTCTTTAAAGAGTTTCTGCTTTCCTTCAGATCAACTTACTATTAGGGATACATTTCCCTAAAAAATGCCTATAACTTTCATAACTTACTATTTGCTCTCAACATCTGAGATGTTTACTAATTAGATAAAAAGGGTCACAAAATAGATATTAACATTGTAACATGCAATACTCTTTTGGTGTGACACTTGACCATCAAGTGTCATTGATGATAGTAAGGCTTTAATGTTGCTACCCAGGAAGCCTTTCATAATATTCCAAGTATTTTAACATAAGATTTCTCTTAGTAAATTGTTTTTGGATGATAACTATGTCTGGTTTTGCATAATATTTTTTAGTAGTAAAGTACGCATATTCTTATACACATTTTTTTTAAATAACCGAGTCTGAAGTAAAGACTACGATCTAATCCCATGCTTGACCATCAAGTGTCCGAGTTGGTCCTTGGGCATCCTATATACCCGATAAGCCTTCTGCTCGCCAGCCACTGAATTCTTCACCATTAAATAAAAGTTTAGCTTTTAAAAATCCAATTTATCCAAATATATATATCAAAAAAAGTAAATCTAATATTAAAGGATTAAAAATCCTGAGAGAAGAGGCGTAAATATTCATTTCTGAATGAAAAACGCCTATAAATTAAAACAACAACAACAACAACAGCAATATTACCGGGTCTTAGTTTAAAAGTTTTTGTTTTTCTACTTTTGAATAACCGGGTCTGGAGGAAAGACTACGCTCTAAACCCATGCTTTATTACCGGGTCTTAGTTTGGACGATGGTGGGGTCTTAGTTTAAAAGTTTTTTGTATACTTTTGAATAACCGGGTCTGGAGGAAAGACTACGCTCGATTCTCATGTTATTCCAAAGGAAAAGGATTATGGGGTCTTAATTTTGAAGATTTTTTAAATTTTTGAAATAACCGGGTCTGGAGTAAAGACCGCGCGCTATACCCATGCTTTATTGCTTTATTACAGGGTTTTAGTTTTGAACAAATTCGACAAAATATCACTTCAAATGTATTACATGTGTGGGTAAAGTCATTATTACATTTGTGGGTAATTCAAACTTATTACATTTGTGGGTAAAGTGTTTATTACATTTGTGGGTAAAATTATTACATTTGTGGGTAAAGTGTATACATTTGTGGGCGTTTTTACATTTATGGGCGTTATTACATTTGTGGGTGTAACAGGGGGGGGGTAAAGTGATACGGCACAATGAAGCTTTCCCCTTCTCAGTATAAGTCTGCAGACGTTAAAGGATTTGCTATTTCATTGCTAGGTGCTTTGAGGTCTGGGTTCAACATTCCTGGCGAGGAGGTGGTACCAACAAATTGCACCTCTTGACAAGCTAATCTGAACAAGAATTCTACGCTTGATAATCATTGGCCATGACCTGGTTTACACTACTGTGGCATTTCTATCTCTTGCAAAGAATCTTAACTTGTCTAGAATATTCAGCGGATTTTAGAGAATTTTATTGCCAGGGACGAGGAAGAAGTCCTCAAATCTCTTATATACGAACAGAAGAAAAGATGCCTTTGTTAATTAAGATTTGTTGTTGTTTCTGAAGTAAACCGACACCCTTACTCCTTTTCAGTATGAGTCTGCAGACATTAAAGGATTGGCTATTACATTGCTAGATGCTTTGATGTTTGGGTCAAAAATTCCTGGCGAGGAGGTTTGGGCAACGTCCTCTAAATAAAACTATGGTACGCTAGATTAAACATATATGATTGGTAATTTTGGGGTGTACATTTAAGTCGTTAATTTGTAATACTTTTTTCACTTTTCTTCTTTGACACTCTAGTAATCAACATGAAGCTTCTGCTCGCATCAATGGCCGTTCTAGCCGTGGCAGCTTACGGCTTAGATGCACATGCGTGTCATCCATGTCCCCCGTTCTGGCTTTTATTTAGCGGGAACTGCTACCGTTACTTCGGGGAGCCGGTCACTTGGCTAGAGGCTCGGAATCGCTGCAGGGATCACTACTCCGTGAATGGACGGGCTGATTTAGTATCCATCCACACGGAACAGGAGAACGCCTTCGCTTACGACCTTTCCCGCTCTTCTGCAAGCATCACTGTTAGTGAAAAGGAAATCCGACCTTGATAGCAAACAACTCTAGAAGAAATCAGGAAAATTAGAGAAGGACACTGGTGAAAGTGTTAAAGAAATCGGACTAAAATTGAGAAAGTTGTGAATTTTTGAAAGCTACAATCTTTATCGGTATGGGTTCTTCAAGTTGGCTGAAACGATATACAGTGCGTCCCAGAAAAAACGAAACCGAGAAGTATCGATGTTCTATCATAACTTAATCACAACTACAATTAATGAATGATACATATTTGGAAAGCTTAGAGTCTCCTCTTCCACGTGATGGTACTCATATAGTGCACATTCCACGCATGGGTGATTAAAAGCAATTTGAAGGAAGGAAACCAAAAAGACATTTGGCGGGCGGTATCTGAATTTCGAAGAAAAATTCACATTTATAGAAAGTTGAGTTTCTGCCCTTTCATATGACACCTCAATCAGGAAAAATGAGCGAGGAATGACAAAGTTCTGTTTGTTTAAAGTAGTGCTTGCATTTCCATAATTTTATTAAACGAATCCGTTTTCTCTGGCTGCCTGCCGTATCAATAAACGAAATTAACAAAAGACTTAACTCCGTTTCGTTGACAATCAGCCGTAGACGAAACGGAGTTAAGTCTTTTGTCAAATCTGCTTTTTGCTACGGCAGGCACCCAGTGAAAACGAATTCGTTTGTTAAAATTATGAAAATGTAAGGGCTCCTTTAAACAAACAGAACTTTGTTATTCCTGGCTCATTTTTTTTTTATTGAGGTATCACATGAAAGGGCAGAAAATGAACTTTCTAGAAATATGAATTTTTCTTTGAAATTCAGATACCGCCCGCCAAATTACTTTTTGGTTTCCTTCCTTCAAATTGCTTTTAATCACTCATGCGTGACATATGCACCACGTGACTAGCACCAACTGAAAGAGGAGACTCTAACCTTTTTAAATATGTATCATTCATTAATATGGTATGTGATTAAGTTATGATAAAACATCGATACTTCTCGGTTTCGTTTTTTCTGGGACGCACTGTATAGTGTCTATGTGACGTAGAAGCGGACAACTTTCCCACTTGTTCCAACACAACAAATGACTGAAATTTTAATTTTCGAAAAATGTACACTGTTAAAACAAGTATTAAAAAACTGCGGGTTAAAAAATTGTTGATTAAAAAACGCTCAACGTTGGTTAAAAATGTAGTGTTGATTAAAATTTACTTTTAATCTTGCGTTGGTTAAAAACAGTGTTGATCAAAATTATTCCTTTTAACCTATGTTGGTTAAGTCTAAGTCGTTGGCAAAAATTGTAACCCAGCATGGATTAAAAACAAAATTCCGACAGTAATGAAAGCCCCCTTCCGGTTAAAGTTTAATCAATGTTGATTAAAGTACTGGTCACGTGACCCAACGGAACGATATCGAAGCGCGTAGCTAGCGATCGCTCGACATACAAATAAATTAAGTACATGCAAAGTACATGCAGTTTACGCGTGCGACAAAATTAACAATGGAGGTTGTCGCGAGGACCTGAGAAATGGGGGTTTGGACGGTCTTATCTCCGTATTTTCAGGTAAGAAATTATTTTAATATTATCATCATCAATTCTAAGATTGTAAGGAAGAAGTGAAATAAGGTTCTTGCTCAAATCAAAAACGATTTGTGTCCCCTAGGCTGTACATAGCTCAACCAATAAGCCGGGCCAATAAGTAACATTTTGATTGCACCGTGCACCTGGCTAACGTAAGCGCACACACACACTCATCAGTCTGCAAGAATCTTCAACCGTGAAGGAGGCAGACCCAATTAAAGAAAGAGAAGTGTAGGCCTATTACGGATCACCTACCTAAATTGCATGCATGAATAATAATCTTATTTTTTAAATCTAATTGTATCTAATTGTTTAAAACAATTAAATATAAAATAAGATGTCATCATAAAGTGAAACGTCTTCATGCATGCAATTTGGGTAGGTCATCCGTTACACTTACTGGCTGAGCTACAACCTACGGGCCGGGACACAAAGCGTGTTTAATTTGAGCAAGAACCTTATTTCACCTCTTCCTTCCAATCTTAGCATTGATGATAATCATATTAAACCGTTTCTTACCTGCAATCACGAGGATAAGACCTCCAAACCCCCGTAAGTTTAACCAACAGTGGTTATAAATGTAACCAACAACCCACTAAAGTTTAACCAACATCGTGTGAATCAAAAAATAATTAACCTACAATGGTTACAATTTTAACCAACGGCCCATGTAAGTTTAACCAACAACATGTGAATCAGCCCCGAACAAAGCATAAATAACCAACAAAAGATTAAAATTTTAATCAACAAATGGTTAAAGTTTAATCAACACCATTTTAACCAACATTGAGCAAATTTTTTTAACCAATAATTGATTAAAATTTTTAATCAACCACAGGTTAAATTTTAATCAACAGGCTGTTGGTTAAAGTTTAACCAACGATTGTGTGATTCACCTGGTAATCCGTGGTTGATTAAAATTTTAACCAACTTGATTAAAAATTGTAATACTTGTTCTAACAGTGTATGACTTTGGATGGTCTTTTATTTTTTGAGGATCTGTAAATAATATACTCTCCATAAATATATTTTGAGTAGTGCCCAAAGGGTGAAGGCACTCGGGATAAAAACAGAAATTAGTGATACTTTTGTACACGACAAATGAGAGACTTATCCGTCACTACATTACACTCTACTGACAAAGTTGACAATTTGAGATTCGCATAGGTGTCATTTATAACTTTTTTTTTTTGTATTATTGGACCGATATGTTTCGAACTTTCACCATTCTGCTTCTCTGGCTTTTCTGCTTTCATTCAAATGAACGTATTACAAAGTTTGGATTGCGCTTTTTTGCCCTTTAAGAAAAGTTTCCTGGGCATGGTTTAGGTCCGGTTACGGTGTAAGATTTGTGAACTTTTTTGTATGTCAGTTTGGAATGAAGTACAAATGTTCCCTGATAGTACAGCCTTTTCGTGAAAAAAATAGGCATGGGCCTCCCACGTATTGCAACATAAAAGATCGAACTGTTGCAGTATCATGAATATATGGAATCGAAGTTGATGAAAGTGTTGGAGACATTTGGTTTACATTCTTTGTGCTTTCCGAACAAAACAATATTCGCCGTGGTTCAACAATACGCAATCTTTGTTCATACGGCTCTGAGCAATATCTTGCTAATATCTTGCTGATTAATGCAAACAAATGTAACATGTACTAAGTGGAAACAATACATTAGGTTTATTATCGTAGAAGAAAGAGAGATACAGAGCTTAAGTGGGTGTGTGTGTGTGTGTGTGTGTGTGAGAGAGAGATAGAGAGAGAGAGAGAGAGGGGGGAGGGAGGGGGTGAGTAAAGAGAGCGGGATATAAAAACAATGAGTAAGAAAGAAAGAAAAACAAATGCAGGGAGAAAGAGGGTAAAGGAGAAAGAAAAACAGATGGGGGCTGACTTAGTATAGTTAAAATACATCATATTTTGGTACGAGGGTTCTCTGGCAACATATATACACATACATATTTGTTTCGGTTAAATGGGGTAAATACACTGAGCGAACTTTTGGCCGGCCCGATTTTCTAATTTTCAGGAGCAAAAATTAAAGTAATTGGGCCCCTCCCCCCCCCCCCGCCCCCCTTAGAAATTCTGGATCCGCGCCTGCATGAGCATCACAGCGTCACGGATATGAGCCCTATATAAGAAGCCATATTACATTCAGTTGATAAGCAATGATATATTCACTTTTCTTCTGATCTGATTTTACTGATTTTCTTTTTTTACTGACTTCTTTGTTGTTGTCTTGGACAGGGTGAGTATGGGGTTTGGATTGGTGCCTACCAGACAACACTAGGCTCAAGTGGACCTTTCATTTGGTCAGATGGATCCGGTCTAAACTTCGTGCGATGGGTGTCTGGTCAGCCGTCCAACAATGGTAACAACGAGGACTGCGTCCATTTGTGGCGTAGGAACGCAGGAGATGATATCCTCCAGTCTTGGAACGACCTTTCCTGTGAAAGGGACATGCCTTTCATTTGTAAGGTGGCCCCAAACTAGAAATCCTTATTTGGTTGTACTCTGAATTTGAAGCTTCCTTGATATATCTGTATGGTTAAGCCTACAATTTGAATTCTTTGAATTTTTTTTTTGAAAACCTTGGAAACTAGTAGTGCTAGTATCATAGATTGACTAATTAGGGCTATCATAACGTTCAGAAGGTGTGTCATGCATGACCAATTCTTTTGTCCACAGTCCATTAGTCAGTCGTTTGTGTTTTCGCTTTATTGCAAGAGACAAACTGACAGTTTGGGAGAAGTTTACATTTAGTTTTATTTCTAGTATACAAAATCCGTCACATTGTTAAACGGTTTATAAAAGGGTCATTCACAGATCTCGCTGTATTATTATTATTATTATAATTATAATTTTTTTTTTTTTTTTTGGGGGGGAGGGGGGTGTAAAGGCTCTTCAGGCCCTTTAAAATACATGTTGAAAGTACATTTCTGGAGGCAATCGGGAAAGGTTGATTACAAAGTATTTGAGAATTGCTGTATACGCTGATGTTATAGAATCATCAAAATGATGGAAAAGGATATTCAATTTTAGTCACGTTCAGTGATTACAATATTGAGTATATGGAACACACACGTATGGCTTGAAAGTTTATTCCAACACTTTTAGCTATTTCTTGTTTTATTTCAGATTAGAAGGCAATTGCAGAGCAAATCATTTCAGAGGATATCTTTGCCGTAATATTATTCAAACTAAAAAAAAGTAACACATTCAAAAGAAAGAGAAAAACTTAAAATTCTCATCCCATCCCTGTACCAGCTCTCAGCCTTCCCTCCACGAGTGAGTGAAATGTTAATAAGATGTTAGATCTGTATAAAGTGATTTGACATATAATTAAGAAGGATACTTTTAATTGGTTTTAGAATGTTGTCATGTTCTGATATTTACTTCAGCGTATAGAGATAAGACTGAAATTTAAACCCGCCATTTTTATCAAATAAAATATCTTTGCTTTTGAAATCTATAAAATATAATCAGATATATTATGCTCCTTGAAATTAAAGATATGTTATTTGAAAAGGCGAAATACAGTAATATGCCACTTAATATATTTTTCATCATCTCTATCTTTGTGTGTGTGTGTGTGTTTTCTTTCTTTTTCTTCTAGATTTTACTGCAGCATATTTCCTTCTATACTGTTCGACTTGTCAACTTTACTTCATGCTTTTATAGCTGGAGTAAATGAAAAACACTGATGCCATATCTAACAATATTTGTTTGATTGTTTGTTTATTTTTATTTTCGACTATGTTGAAGGTTAACATGAGTTAGTCTAGCCATGAGGACTGAGTATAAAGAGAGGGATGTATAAGGTGGATTGGATACATGTATTTAGTCTGGGTACGACGACAGGTCAAGTTATCTATGGGTCAACTTAAATTCGATGTTTCCTGCACAATTCATTCATTTTGGACTTGATTTCATGCATTTAGGACTAAAGACTTCCATTAAATATGATCTTGACAATCTTTAGAACTTCATGCGAAAGTAATTTTTAGTTACGGGAGCCATGATCTGTATATTATACCCATCGTTCCTAGGGACCCCCAGCAGGGCTCTGCCCCTGGACCACCTCCGTACACATACATGTAGGAGTGGATCCCAAGACATCAATTTGATGTATAACATTATCCTTAAGAGAGGGACAGAGAGAGAGAGAGAGAGAGAGTTTGGTGTTTATATCGATGAGGCCGGCTTCTTGAAGGTTCTGATAATTCCGAAATGCTAAAACTCGAGAGCTATCAGGTCCATGGCAGGGGCTCTGTCCCTGCACCCTAAGGAAAAAGGCTCTCTCTTACGCATTCGCAGTGCGCTTTCCGTATACGTTTGCTTCGTGCCCTCCCCACCCCTTTTTGGAAATCCTGGATCCGGCACTGCAGAGGTGAATAGCCATTAAATTTTGACCATTACATAAGTTAGTAAAACAGAAAATTGCACTTACCAAAAAAAAAGAAGGAAGGAAAATTCATCCTTTTAACAAATGAACATTTACCAATCTGGCAAGCGTTTGTGAAATTTTTCCTTTTTATTTTGGGTAATATTCAATTGGAATAATAAGCTATTCCTAGTCTTCTTGAGCGACTGCTAGCAAGAAAGCAAGTTTTTGCTCCTTCCTGCGACCAATTACTTGATTGGAATATCTAAACATGCAAGCAAAACGTTTTAAAAACCTTTGCAAGCGTTTATCGATTATATAGGCATTAGTCCAGAAACTAGGCGGTACTTATAATTAAAAGCAAGACAGGGGAAATCGGGGTAGTGGAGATTATTGAATACTGAATCGGCTAGATTCTTGACTAATATGGCATTAGTGACGATATTTCTTTGGTAAGCATTATTTAATCAGTAGTGGAACATTCTCAAAAATATTGGGCCAAAAATTGCCCATTTTCCCCAAACATGAGGGAGATTATGTGTCCGACCAACTGTTGGGTAAATTCAAGATTTCGCACGATTTACCCAGTGTTGGATTAAAACAAAATACCCAACTTTCAATCAACAAAAGATTACCCAATCAGAAATTCACCCAATTCTCACCATAATGTATAGCATAGACACTAGTTGGGCAAATAAGTTGGATAAAATATTATATATAAAAGGACACTAATGCCGCGGCGGGACTCGCACGGCAGACCTTGCTATTCATAGTCCTGTGACATATCCACTCGACCACGACACCTCTAACATACACTGTCGCTCATATAGTTGGAATATTTTAGTTACAAAGCAATAATCCTCTGTGTGTCCATACCTTGAGTCATAATGCATGGCAGTCCAGAAGATTTTGTTATGTTAGGGACCGGGGTAAAATGCGATAAATTATTGAAAAATCATTGTATTTTCTTTGCCTTTTGTATTTATGGAAACTGCCCCCTACCCTAGCCCCTGCTGCGTACAGTCATGATTCAGTGACAAAGCAATGACCTCGTAGTTGTGAGGCCCCAGGATCAAAACCATTTTCATTATTATTCCTTTCTTTTTTTTCTTTTTTTTCTGTTTTGTTCATTCTTAACTAATTGAACAGCCCAGTAAAATCATATGTAGCACACAAGCATTTAACTTATTTTGCACCCAAAGTGTCCGGTGAAATATCGTAATGTTTATTTTTCATACCCAAAAGCGGAATCCCATTGCTTAAAAACAAATTTATACAGAGAATCGGCACAGAACAGGTTATGACCTAGGAGGTCATAATATAAGAGGAAAGCATGCGATATCCTGGCTCCGGAAACCTCCTGATGATTTTCATCTAAAACAACAAGGAATTAATAAAAAGAAACGTGTAACGGAACAAGTACGTACATTATCACGTGAAAAGGAAAGGGTTTACTTGTTCATATTCCCTATAGTAAATATTATCTTACCAGTGACAGAAGGAGAGGAAGGGCAAGGCCCTGTTGGGATGATTTTGTTGGGTCACTAGTGGAGTTGAGGGTATTCGGTAATAACCTGAGGAGCACAACTGACGTCTAAAAATCCAGGTCAAGCGAAAACAGAACAAACCAAAACAAAAATTAACCTAACAAAATGTGAAAAATTTAAAAAAATGAGAACACAAAAGTTAAACACACAATAAAATATAACATCGATTTTTTTTGGTTTTTGTTGGGGGGGGGGGGTTGCTGTGTAGCACCTTAAAAAAACACCTTCACCTCAGGCTCACAGGCCCACGGGAAGAAGGGGGAAGATAGAACTTTGTAAGACCCCAGCTGTTACCTTGGTCACTACACGACTGCGAGCCACAGTCTTTTGGCACAGGAAAAAAGAAGGGAAAAAGGAGAAGGTAAATTGCTTAAAAACATTGATCTATCGTTATTCCTGACGATATGGATATTAAAATAAAAATTGAACCAGAGGGATTTTGTTATACATAGGCCTACTAAAACGGAGTATTAATACCCTTCTTACTCTCGTCATGGTTAATGAATCCAATATAGCTCCGTTTAGTCTCATTTGACATCGCCCCCTATTGATTGTTGCCCCCCCCCCCCAACAAAAAAAAAACAAAACAAAAAAAAAATCGTTAACAATTCATTTTTTGTTTAAGCGAAAAGCACATCCACCCCGACGTACGTTGACAGTAGCTCTTTCATTGGAACCCTCATGTCCCATTGACTTTTGAAAGTTCACCCACCGTAGTTTGGTCAAAATAGGTCGCTAGCTCGCCATTGCCTATATAACACATGTGAAACAAGTCGAACTTTGGACGCGATTTGCCACGGATTGTAAAGTTATAGCTCAAGCACACGAAGCATAACAATCATGAATTATCATTGATCAGTTCTGATAGGTTCATTATGTCCATTTCAGCCAACCCCCACCGTAATTTTTCCATTTAGTTTTGGTAAGCATTTTGCCGAGGCAAGCAAAAACCCGAATATTCATGATCACCATGGACTATTCGATTAATTACAGAGGGTTGTGTCTGCAAACTATCAGGACATCTGCCTAGTAAACTGAGAAGTCCTGAAGCAAAGATAGTATGATTAGTTTTCGAGATCATGTTTGGGGACTTGCCACATATTGTCACAAAGTAGGGCTACGCGATGTGTGTTTTTTCCTGTTACTTTGAACTCTCATGATCTTTTCTTTCCTCTTCCGGAGGCAGATGTCACCTCAGATGACCTACGGATCAACAGACTTTACAAAGCACACGCAAACACACATAAGCAATACAACCACAGATATTTTCCAGGATACGAGTGTGATAAGATTGAATGAAGAATTTGTTCTAACCATATTATAGAAAAATACTGGGAAAATCCCTTTGTGATACTTAAACAATAGAACTGATAGTTCAAACTCTTGAAGAATTCTTTATTTAACAAATAGTGGTAGACTGGGATTGCGAAAGTCACTCTTTTTTATCAGTGGCATTGCACGTTTTTGTAAAATATATAGTTTATCATTATAGATTGGTCTGTAAAATGTTTCGGAGTTTGGGTGAAACACCTATGCTTCCTGAAATCTTAGAATATACACTGTCGCTCATATAATTGGAATATTTTTTTTTTACCCCAATTCATGGAATTATTTTAACAATGATTTATTCCTAATAGATCTAGATAATAGTATATATTCTCAGATTTTATCAAAAATTAATTTGCCAGTGTTCGTTTTGCGAAACTGCTAAAGCATGTGTTTGCTACGCTTATCAACTAGGCGTATCGAATTAAGTCATCAATGACAGTAATGAGGACTAATACCCCACAAAAGGACACTAATATGGCACATCGACATGGTTTTGATCCTGGGGCCTCATATTACGAGCCCATTGCTTGGCCACTGAACCATGACTGTACGCAGCGGGGGCTAGGGTAAGGAGCAGTTCCCACACATTAAACAAAAACTGCAATAAATGTTCAATAATTCATTGAATTTCCCCTAACATAACAAAATCCTCTGTACGGCCATGCATTATGGTTCAAGGCATGGGCACATAGAATTAGTTTTTTTGAGTTGGGGACCGGAGGAAAATTCAATGAATTATTGATAATTTATTTTTATTTTATTTTATTTGTATATATATATATGTGGGAACTGCCCCCTACCCTAGCCCCCGCGGCGTACGGTCATGGTTCAGTAGCAAAGCAATGTCCTCGTAGCTGCGAGGCCCCCAGGATCAAAACCGTGTTAGAGTGCTATATTAGTGCCCTTTTGGGGGGCACTAATCCTCATTACTGTCATTTATGACTTAAGGGCGTAGGTCCCATAGTTGATAAGCATAGTAGCATACACATGCTTTAGCAGTCATGTAAAACAAACACTGGCAAATTATTATTCAATTAAATCTGAGAATGTATAGTATTATCTAGATCTATAAGAAATTAATCATTGTCAAAATAATTCCATAAGTTGGGGTAAAACTAAAATATTTCAACTATATGAGCGACAGTGCATAATTAGCTATGTGATACTTCCTGTCAAGTTATTCATGAATGAGAATTCCAAAGAAAATTAATAACTCGGTTCTCTCAATAACAGTATTTTCAATAAATTATCGGGTCAGTGTTTGATGGAATCTTTTTCGTTTTAGAATGGGATAATGCCTAATTTGTTTCTTAAAATTCAATAATAGCTTGTTGCATCTGAACCAGTCGCACAGCATTTTGAATTATGGGATAAGCCGCATAGCGTAGCAGATTTCGTTTTTTTGATTTCGTCAGAATGTTTTTTTTTTTAAGGTGATGTGCAGCGTAGAGTAGCAGAGCACCTATTAATTGCGTCAGCATCCAAATATTGGTTCCATTTCTTTCTGTATGGATTTTGTTCGCTTCATATCTCATAAATGACATGGTTTATGACAATGTCAAGGACATTTTCATGACATGTGCCATTTGCATAATTATTTTTTTACCCTTCTTCTTTCTTTTTCTTTATTTCTCTTTTTTTTAGCCGCCAAGAAAAGGGGGGCACGGGACTGCTGTGCCGCCGCCTGAATCTGCGCCTGCTGTGCACGCATAACACTGCCAAATGCGCATTAGTTTAACGTTGGACGATATGTGACTCGGCGCCTTCTTGACTCGTCTGAAGCTCAAATTAGATATTGATGATATAATCTTTCTCCGACAAAGTTTTCATTATCGAAGGAGTCGCTACGTTGTCATCGTTCTTTTGGAAATTATATTACAGAGATAAGAATAGAACCTGACGTCTAGATTGGGTGAGATTATATTGTGTATCGCTTTGTTGGAGTGTGAACAATTTGTGATGTTAAATACGGAAGTGAGATAAAAATGTAAAATAGAAGAAACGAGTA